>ML779150.1:339280-376394 GCA_009831015.1 Picea engelmannii | reverse complement strand
ATATATATATATATATATATATATATAAACAAAATTCGAGGAAAACTCCAAACTAGGGAAAACACTATATGTTTTTAAAAATAAAATTAAAATATAAACAAAATTCGAGGAAAACTCTAAACTAGGGAAAACACTATATGTTTTTAAAAATAAAATTAAAACAAAACTACTTTTGAAATGAAAAATAAAAAATAAACAAAATTTTAAAAAGATAAAAATAACAACAAAAGAAACAAATTTCTTAAAAAATTGAGCGAGGGCGTTGTGAGCATCGATCTAACTGACCTTGCATCTCCCTTTAATTTTTTTTTTTTTAAAAGGCCAAAAATGGGGAGGACGAAGGGTGGGTAGGGCGATGATTAACCTCTCTCTCTCTTAAATTTTAAATTAGTATTTCATTTTTATTTTTATTTTTTAAATTTAGAATTATATATATAGATTTTCTTGTTGTTTTCTAAAATTTAGTTTATTTTTTATTTTTTTCATTTCAAAATTAGTTTATTTATTTTTCTTCAAAATTTTTAATTTTATTAAAAAAATGTTTTTTCTTCTAGTTTTGGGTTTTTTCCTCTTTTTTTTAATGATTTTGTTGCTATAGTATTATGTTTTTGGGCCATGTTCTATTTTTTTTGCAATTTTAAGCCATAAAAAAAGGTGCTATTGAAGCCCCTGAATTTAAGACATCATGCTGGCTCCCGCATTATGTATTTAAGTAACAAGTGGTTGGTGTAGAGTTTGGAGGTTGGTTTTAAATTTTTGGTTGTAATTATATCGATTATTAAGGCCACGGTTTCAAACAAGTTGTAATTTTAATCTCCCCCCCCCCCAAAAAAAAATAAAAATAAAAAAAATAGGGTGCTACTAGTAGCACCACTTTTCTATTTGAGAGTTTATTTTAAGATTTAGGTTGCAACAAAACAAGTTTTTAAGGCCATGGTTTCAAATATGTTATATTTTTAACCGAAAAAATGGGTTGCTTTTGGTAGCACCGATTTTTTATTTAAGGGTTGGTTTTAAGGTTTTTATTAGCAACATTATGAGTTTTTAAGATCTGTTATCTCCATTTAGTGGATAACTAAGGAGATTATATCTCGAGGCCCTCAAGTTGCAGATATGGAGTACCTAGAGACTACATGACCAACAATATCCTTTTGCATAAATGGAGACCCTTCACACCACCACAACGGTTGCAAATTTTCAGATGGCATCCACCACATCAATTGGCTTCCGGAAGGCAGTGGGCTTTGCTCCATGAGGTACAAGTCAGTATTATGGTGAGCATCATTTCAATATTTAAGGCATTTGAGTAAAATATAAAAGCCTAAGTATGAACCTTCTAGATGCTTCGCCCAAGGATCACCCAAGAAAGAAATTAAACACTTATCTTTGAGAAAACGAGGACCCACAATAAAATATGATTAACAATGCTTAAAAGGTTAGTTGGAGGATAGGAGGTCTCATCATGAGTCGACCTATCATGTCCATGAATATATAGTGGTATGACATTACCATCATCTGGTCACCAAGCCAGGGTAATGGATCTGAGTTGCATGGCTGAGAGAAAGGGGGTCTCATCATGAGCCAACATTATCATTTCCACTGGGTGTTTGTGGGTGACATTGCCATTATCTGGACACCACGCCAGGGCAATGGCCTTCAACCTTTCCTTAAAGTTATGAAAGAATGAAAGAATGGAAAAATAATGGGCTTGGAAAAAATGCATTGCGGATGAAGGTACCACACACCCTCTACAAAGCTGGCACCCATGAATGAGACACTACGACCTCTTGTATGTCATGACCCCTATGCCCATTGAGTCTTGAACCTAACCACTTCACCCACTTTACATGGCTTAGAGAGGGATCTCTTGGAAAATCTCCTTGACCTAGGGAAATATCTACCCAATAGGACACCTCATCAACCCTCCCATATTAAAGTTTGACAAGTCGCATAATGTCTTTGAGAAATTAATTGTTTCATATAGTGATATTTGATAAACATGCTTAGGTGGATCATTTATTGATTGGACTCACTTATCATGATGTTATGACTTGAGATCCTTGGAGGGCATTCTTATTTGTCTTTGTAGGATCTAGTTAGTGGACAATTTTGGAAGAAAAATCCTAGCTTGGATTCCATGGGGCTTGAAGCCCACAGGTGGATGCCAAGGGCCCTCATGTCGGATGAGAAAGATAAATCTTGGAAGGCCTATAATATGATTTGGATGACATAACCTATCCCCCACATGCCAAACGTTTTTCCAAGGAGAGGCAAAACGCCACTTCTAGAGGCATGACATCACCTAGGGGAGTTAGGGCTTGGTGGTGAGGTGACATGCATTAGCACAAATATTTTTTGAAGGGGCTTGAGCCTTTATAATGAAGGAATTTGTTGGATTCTTGACACATGGCTTTGGGAAGCCTCTCTACTCTCCTCCATCACCAACGATCTCCTCCTAGTGCCAAAATGTCCCCTAAAGGGGTGATGTCCATATGAACTAGGGTTTTTCTTTGTGCAAAAGTGAAAATTAAATGAATTGTTTAATATTACTTTGTTAAGGGGGAAATATTGGGTTTGTTGATCCCTAGTCTTGTGGTTTACCCCTAAATATGTGGACAAATTATCTTAGTGACATTTTTGTATAAATAAGAGATCATAAGAGCTCATTTTATCATAACTCTCCCTCTTCTGAGAGGACTTGATTTGAAATTTTCGCTATATTTGGAAATTTGTCTCTTTCATGCTTTTGTTTATAATGGTTGATGGAAGTCTAGCACTAGCCTTGGAAGGATTATCTTTTGCTCCTATGGTGGATTGTCTTAGCATTTTCTTTGAAATTGGTATGGTATTTTACCTTCATGCTATCATTTTCTTCAATTCAAGGTTATTGTTCTGATATAATGACTTGTATGCTGTTGTATTTTAGGGACAACAAGATTAACTTTTTGATCCATTTCTATACTTGGTTGGAAAAGTGTCTTTTCTTGTGTCTCGGGCAAGTACAGGTGCATCACCAATTGTCTCTTTACTTGGTATTAATTTCCCTCTCTCCACTTACCTTTTTCAACCAATTATTTCTTCCATCACTTGAAATTCCAGGGGAATTCTCCATACACTTCCCTTTCTCCATCTCATTCCCCCTATGGTCACCGAGATCACCTCCCTAGAGTGACCTAGTCACCCTTGAAGTGCAGAACCTACATCGATGTGACATTTGGTGTAGTGTTAATTAGTTGTAGCACTCACCTTTGTGGTTGGGTTGGGATTTTCCCAACCTGCAACTTGTGCTATAATAAGGCCATAGTTGTAAAATGTTATTAATTTAACCTTGGATAAAAATGTTTCTAGTAGTAGAACCATTTTCGATTTGGAGGTTGATTCTATAATTCTAGTGTTTTTGATGGAAAAATGTAGGTTTTTAGGGCTAGATTTCTCATTTTGAGGTTTTTGACTCATAAAATCACCAACTAAGCCACCAAGCCTGCAAATGATTGCAAGGCACCGTTTTTAAAATTATTATTATCTATTATTTATAAATATCTAACTATAGGTGGGGCCCCTAGGAAAAAGAAAAGGTCATATTCCCTTGGATTGGTTATATCTTATTTACTGAGCATGATTTCTTGAGCTTATTACATTTCACTGGTAGCTCAAAAGTTAATCTCAATCATGGTTATCAGTTTCATTAGAGTGATTATAAGTTGTTGCAAAAAATAAATGGCCCTGCTTGTAATTTTCAAGAGGAAACTTCATTTTGTTTTGAAGAGGCCATTAAAGTGTTGAGATACCTTGCTGCACCGGTAATTATTCATCCATGTTTCCTGATGGGAAAAACACAACTTCATGTCATATTATTAACAACACATAGATAACACATATATTTGCATGTTAATGGTTGATGTATTATTCACGTAATCAAAAGTTGGTATCATGTTGCAAGGTTCTCTTAGCATATGAAAGTTCAAATTTGGGTGATATGGTAGTTCTTACTTTGAAAATTTGGTTGATTATATCATGATAATCCAACATGAAATGATACTCAACTATATAATACAATTTCACACGTTATATGATTGTATCAGGCTTTCATATATTATGTCTTTGCTATAATGAAAGGTGGCACGATGAAGTTAAAGAGTTGGAAATTCTTTACAACACAACTCATATGGTATATTATATGCTTTCATATTGAATGTTACTATAATTTGAGATTTGATTTTAAAATTCACTACGACATGTATATGTTTTTGCATCATTTGGGTGGCAACGAATGTGGTTTAATTTAAAAAGAGGTTTGGTTGGTAAATCTCAACCACCGTTCCAAATGGATTTAAGCCCTTACTAATATGGAGATAAAGCATGTGATAAGTTGCATATGTGGCATGGTGTATTGCATCGCTATTTGTTGTAGTTTTTGGAGGGATGATGATCTGGAAAAAGAGTTAATTTTTTTGGAGACGTGAAGTCCCATGCATTGAATGCATGGGACACATGATTTTCGTGTAGGTTACCACCCTTTAACGTTTTGGAATTTTCACTTTGTTGTTTTGGAATTGAGCTCAGAGAGAGTACCTATGCCAACCCTAAACTGTGGTTGTTATGGAACTAAAAGTGATCTTTCTCAAGGGAAAAGGAAAACATTAAGTGAAGGTATGTAGTTGTAGCTTGTTCTTATCAAATGCATGTCGAATTTTTGCAATAATAATTTAGAGATAACTCTATATGACTGTGAATGAACTTGCTACTTAATTTTGGACTCGTTTTGTAGCATTTATTTTATTCCTAAGAATGATAGGTTTGATATTCTCTCACTATTTACCTTACCAGTTAATGTCCATCCAAAAGAAAATGAAATAATGTTGGGTTTTACAATGGGTCTCCAAGGTTTTCTTTTTTGACACATTTTTATGTGAACATTGGGTCTTGAACCTTTGTTTAGTATTGATACAATTTGAGTATCATTCACCATATTTTCCCTTTCATAATGGAGTTTCACCGCCATAACCATCTCGTCACCTCAATGCAATGAAATTCTACGTTTGAAGGAAGCATGTGTTGTGGGTAATACTTTCCACATGGAGTTAGGGTTTATGGTTTTTTCGAATCTTTGTTTGGGTTGCATTTTCACAATTTTTCTATCATGGAGATATTGTCTCAAGCTAAGGTTTATTTATTTTTCAGAGAATATGCTCATCCCAGTTTCAAACCCACACATTGTCGTTGACTGAACAAATTGAGTTGCCCGCGATGATAAACCCTGGTTTTGCATCTTTTCACGATGAAGAATTTGTTTCAAATGTATGAAATGCATTTTGAACTTCTTCAAGCTGACAACCATATTTCTTGACATTATACTGAGTTTTCATGAATAAGGGAATCATTCTGTTTGATTCATGGTCATGGATTTAATAGAAAATGACCATAATTTGTTTTTATTGGCTTGCTTTAACGGATGTAGAGGGTTAATGATTTTGAAGTAATGTGTACATTATATACTTTCATTGGCCATACCTATACGGTTTTTTGGAAATGGTTCAGTTTTGAACCCAAATACATAAAGAAGTGAACTATAGGATGATGAATATCTTTTGATGATATCTCAGGCTTGAGAGATATGATCAATAATTTTTTGAGGTTAAAAGAAACAAATTACTTGTGATAAGAATGCACACACCCAGTTTCGATCCTCACTGCGGTTTTGGCTGGCGATATAAGTTGTAACGATTCGTTGATTATTCGCATGCTGAGTACATAAACTGTTGGCGAGTTATTTGTTTGGTGTGTTGTCAGTGTTGTCATTGATGTCAACTGAGAATGGTGAGAAGGAAAGAAGGAATCGCGAGACAAAGGTTTGAAAGAAACTACATCAAGAACCATTGATTATCGTGGATGATAGATCTATGGCGCACATTCATATCGGTGCATGGAAACAAATGGAAGTTAAAAAAATAGATCGGAGACCATCTCCAAAGTACCGAAACATGAAGTCCCGATGAGATCTAGACCATTGGATCAAGGAATGTCATGGGCCATCGATCAGACAAGAGAGAAAACGTGAAGTCATGAAGTCCCGATTCACGAAGGAGAGATCTGGACCATTAGATTGAGGAAGGTCATGGACCGTTGATTTGGCACGACGAAGTTCGGAGTTCGAGAGTTCAGACATCAGATAAAGGAGGAGAGCTAACTTGCAAGTTCGTGAAATGTGAAGTATCGAAGTGCTTGGACCCAAGTCACAGCCAAGGTCACATCAATAGAGAATAAGGGAAGGAGATAGCGTTGCTAGGCTCTACTTCAAAGATCAGGAGTTGGGAGAGTTGAGATAACTCACAACAGAATATCCGAAGCGCGAAGTTTCAAAGTGCCTTTTTGATTGGCGAGTGTTCAAAACCGGTGGTCATGTGGAGAAGAACATTGTGCCCAGTGCTTGTTCGCGTGTGTAAAGTTCGCGAGGACCTGTGGATCAAAAAGCCTCTATGTGTATAATCCAACGACGCATATTAAATAGACAATCTAATCAAAGGGTTGCTGTTTCACTTCGTGATTTCTTGATCAGTTACGATTCAGTTATACGAACTGAATCATTGTTCTTGGGTGTTAGAGATTCAAGTGTAACAGATTATGAGAAAAAGTATAAAATAAAAATGCCGTGATAGAGTGAGTGGGGTCTTTTTCTCTGAAAAATGAGTTGAACCATATGCAATGAAAATTACAGTATGAACAGAGTGAGAACAAATTCAAAGATGAAGAACAGAAGTGGGACAAAGCAGAAATGGTGAAAAGAGCAGAATGTACAAGAACCTAAGAGCATGAGAAGAATATAGAAAGAGAAGATGGAAAGAGACAACAAGTGAAGCTAATTATGAATAGACATAATCATAGCAATATTGCAAAACATAAAAGAGACAACAAGTGGAGCCAAGCATGAACATACAGAAGCAAAGAAGAATTGCAGAAAAGAGAAGAAATGGTAAGAATTGACATATCTGTATTGTTGTAAGGTATTATTCAAGAAAATATTTATAATCAGGGTGGTAGGGTGGTGCTAGGGAGGATTGTGGTCCTTTGTTATTCAAGTTGGTGCTTTAATTCTGGGATTTGTATCTTCCATCTAGTTGTGGCTAGAAAATAGGGTGGCAGGGTGGTGCTAGGGAAAACAAAGAGTTTTCTCTGTGCAAGTTGGTGCTTGTATAAGTGGAAGTAGGTGCTTCCATCCAGTTGGTGCTGGAGATCATAAGGATAAAATATGCTTCTTTCTAGTGGGTGCTAGAGAATATTGAGGGTTGGCGCTCTCTACAAGTTGCAGCTTGTTAAAGAAGAGGTTGTAGCCTCATTTTGAGTTGGTGCTCAAAGATAGATGATGTACATAACATAAAAGACTGCCTATCATTCTAAGAAGAAGAGGTTTTCTCCCTTTATGGGTTTCCTCATGAATATTCGTCTCTGTGTATATCATATGTGTGATTGATGTTTATTATTCATGCTGTTCATGTATTGCATAATCTTGATGATCACTTGGAGAAGATTAATAATATTTTAATAGGCATAAAATTGTTTAAGCACAGTAACAACTGATTCACCCCCCCATCAGTTGTCTTAGTAATTTTAACAACTGGTATCAGAGCAGGTTCCATTTATTTAAAGGTATATCTGTAAGCTTAAACATGACAAGTCATGAAGGGACTTCAACCAATAAGCCTCCTCTGTTTGATGGAACAAATTTTTCTTTTTGGAAAGTTAGAATGAGAACATACATTATGGCCTTAGGTGCTGATGTATGGGATGTAGTAGAGACTGGATATACAAAACCTATTGTGCTAGCTTCCAAAGATGATAAGCTAGAATTTAGATTCAATGCAAAGGCAATGAATGTTATCTTGAGTGGGCTTGTTGAAGCTGAGTTTGTAAAGGTGTTGCATCTTGAATCTGCCAAAGAGATGTGGGATAAACTTATTATTAGTTATGAAGGAAATGAGAAAGTAAAAGGTGCCAAACTTCAGACATATAGATTGAAATTTGAACAATGAAAGATGAATGAGGATGAACTAGTTCGTAAATATTTTTTAAGAATTGAGGAGCTTGTGAATTCCATGAAGGGTCTTGGTGAGAAGATTTAAGACACACTTTTAGTTCATAAGATTTTAAGATCTCTGCTTGATAGATTTAATCCAAAAGTTTTTGCAATAGAAAAACTGAATGATCTTAAAATTCTGCCTGTTGATCAACTCCTAGGAAATCTAACTGCTTAATAAATGAGGATTAGTAAGGATAAATCCACCACTAGAGAAGCATCTTTTAAAGCAGACAAGAATACTGATTCAGAATTAGATGAGATTGAGGCAAAAATTGTGAGAAGGTTAAAGAAAAGATCAGGCAAATACTAAGGCAAGCTGCCATTTAAATGCTTCAACTGTGGTAAGATAGGTCATTTTGCATCTAAGTGTCCTCACAAGGAAAAATATAAGAACTCTGATGATGAAAAGAAATACAAATTTAAGAAATATAGTAAAAATAAAAGTTTGTGTGCAAATAATGATGACTCGTCCGAAGACATAGATAACAATTCATCTTGTGAAGATAAAGTGAATGATTTTATGCTTATGGACATAGGATAGCTTGATGATGAATACACAGGAGGTGACATGAATGACGAAGAAGCTGTGGTTGATATGGAAGGTGAACTAATCAATGCTTTATAAGAGATTGACAGACTCAGACTTAAGAAGAGAAAACAAAAACAGTTACTGCTTAGGTATGAGAAAACATGCAACGAACCATCTGAAGAAATTACTCTGTTGAAGGTTAAGTTAGAAGAAGCTAATAAGATTGAAAAAATCCTCAAACAACAATTGAAGGAAGCCAAAAAAAAGGTAAAAAAATGGAAGCTGAAGTAGTGACTGTCAGAAAAGATCTAGAGAAATTTCAGGCCTTATATCATCAAAATCTGAGAAGTATTAAAGCCTCAGAAGGATTAGCCACCATTCTGAATCAGAAAAGTAATCCAAAGTTGAAAACTGGTTTGGGTTATGAAGAAGGATCAAGTAGTAGTCAACCAAACAACAAAGAATCCATCAAATTTGTCAAATCTACAACCATTGAAAACAACAAACCTGCAGAAACAAAGGAAGATAATCAACCGCCAAGGAGAAGTGAACGAAAAAGTACCAGAATTGAATCTGTAGAACAAAGAAATAATACACCCTCTGTTGAAGGAAATCATCAGCATGGAAGAAATCAACTTGCTCAAAGAAGACAACCATTTTCCAGGTATAAAGATTTTTTCTATGGATATTGTTTTTTTTGCTCTAACTTTGGTCACAAAGTTGTAAATTGTTCTTTAAGATTTAGACATGAGCAATCAAGACACCCAAGGAATAAATTTCTTCCACAACAAAGAATGAGACAAACAAGTAACAAACAACCACAAACTACAAATCATGTGATGGCTGGGAAAAAGACGTAAATTAAGCATAACAATCGTTATGATCCTTTTTTCAATGAACCAGAATGTTACATCTGCCATAATTATGGACATAAAGATGTGGACTATCGCTTAAAGAACTATAAGCCATATTTTAATCCCTCTACTGAAAATGTCAAGGTTTGGAAGAAGAAAGAAGATGACAAGTGTGGATTAGTGTTTTCATCTCAAAGACAAAAGAACTTCTGGTATATTGACAGTGGATGTTCCAAACATATGTCTGGAGACAAAAGTAAGTTCCTGTGTCTAAGTGAAGGCAAATCAAGGAATGTAACTTTTGGAAATGATGCACCAGGAAAAATCAAAGGTAAATGAATGGTAAGTATAAGTAATGGAAAAGGGAAAGATCAAGATGTGTTGTTTGTAGATGGTCTGAAACATAATCTTCTTAGTTTCAGTCAAGTTTGTGATAGATGATGTGAAGTTGTTTTCACTTATAAAGGTTGTATAATACAATCTATGAATTCAGGATAGTTGGTTGCAAAAGGCATAAGAACATAAAACAATGTCTATGTTTTGAAAGAAGATACAAAAGAATGTCATTTAAGTAAGTATGATGAAAGTTGGATATGGCATAGGAGACTTGGACACCTAAATTTTGATCATCTAATCAAACGTAGAAACAATGGGGCAGTAAAAGATCTTCCAAAGATATCAAAGCCATATGATTCTGTATGTAAACCTTAACAAATAGGAAAGATTACTCAGACACAGTTTAAATCTAAGAACTTTGCATCAACAGAAAAACCACTTCAGTTAGTACATATGGATTTATGTGGACCATCAAGGAAGGAAGGTATAGGAAAATAAAATTATTTCATGTTGATTATTGATGATTATTCTAGACTTACATGGGTTGCCTTTCTGAAGGAAAAAATTGAAGCATTTGAAAAATTCAAAGTGTTTAAGGCTCTGACTGAGAATCAAACATGAAAAAGATTGAAGGAAGTAAGGTCTGATAGAGGAGGAGAGTTTAGTTCAGGGGACTTCAAAGAATTTTGTGATAAACATGGGATAAAAAGAGAGTATATTGTCCCAAGGACTCCACAATAAAATGGAGTAGTTGAGAGGCAGAATAGATCAGTTCAACAGATGGAAAGATCAATGATGAGTGAAAAGAATATTTCTCAGACATATTGGGTAGAATAAATTCATACAACTATACATATTCTTAACAAATCTCATCTCAGGCCACACAGTGGCAAGACTCCTTATGAACTATGGTTTGGAAGACCTGCTTCAATCAAGTGTTTTAAAGTCCTTGGGAGTAAGTGTTATATCAAGAATAATGATGAAAATCTTGGAAAATATGATGACAGGGATAATGAAGGTATCTTCTTAGGGTATGCTACAAACAGTAAAGGATACAGATGCTATAATAAGAGGCTTCATAAATTGGTTGATTGTATTGACATAAAAGTTGATGAAGAAATCCCGGTACGAGATGTAAGCAGTGTTGAATCAGCAACAAAGGATATAGTTGAAGTTGAAGATGAACAGGTCCAAGAATCAGAAATAGAAGACTCTGAGTCAGATGAATATACAAATACTCAGACAGACTCAAATCAATAGAGATAAACAAAACCACCTCTTAGAATTGTTAGAAAGAATCATCCTGAAAAACAAATAATTGGTGATATGAATAAAGGAGTTCAGACAAGAAGACAATTGATTAAAGACTCAGAACAATCTCATATTGCTTTCCTATATATGATTGAACCCAAAATTTTTGATGAATCCAACAATCATGACGATTGGATTAGAGATATGAATGAAGAGCTTGATCAAATTGAGAAGAAAAATACTTGGGATTTTGTTCCTAGACCTACAGATAAGAATGTAATAGGCTCCAAATGGGTGTTCAAGAATAAAATGAATGAACAAGGACAAATTGTTAGGAATAAATCTAGATTAGTCTGTAAGGGGTATGCACAAGTTAAAGGACATGATTTTGATGAAACCTTTGCACCAGTGGCAAGATTGGAAGCCATCATATTGTTTCTTTCCTATGAATGTCATAAGAACTTTAAAGTATATCATATGGATGCTAATTCAACATTTCTTAATGGAGACCTAGAGGAAGAAGTATATATTAAACAACTTAAAGGATTTTCACTGACAGGTAATCCTGACTATGTCTACAAGTTGAAAAATGCATTATATGGACTAAAATAGGCACCACGAGCCTGGTATTATAGACTAGACAAATTTTTACATGACAAAGGGTTCAAGAAAGGTACTGTTGACAATAATCTATACATTAAGTCTGAAGGTGATGATTTATTAGTTGTTTTGGTTTATGTAGATGACATTGTTTTTGGATGTACTAATGACCCTTCTATTCAGTGGTTTTCTAATTCTATGCAAACTGAGTTTGAGATGTCCATGATAGAAGAACTTTCATATTTTCTTGGTTTTCAAATCAATCAAAGTTCAACAGGGTTATTATCTCTCAAGAAAAGTATTTGAAAGAGATGTAGAAGAAGTTTCAGATGGAAGATTCCTCTCATGTTAGTACACCTATGGTGGTTGGTTTCAAGCTTAGTAAAGATGATATTTCACCTGATGTTGATCAAAGAACATATCGATCAATGATAGGCAATATTCTGTACATCACAACATTTCGTCCTGATATAATGAAAGTTGTTGGAATGGTAGGTCGTTATCAGTCTTCTCCTAAACAAATTCATTTAGCAGCTGTCAAGAGGATATTCAAATATTTGAAGGGTAAAATGACTTATGGTCTTTGGTATCCTAGAAATCAAAATTTTCAATTAACTACATATTCAGATGCTGATTGGGCAAATTGTTTGGATGAGAGAAAGAGCACCAGTGGAGGTGTATTGTTTTTAGGTGATTTGTTAGTAGCATGGCTTAGTAAGAAGAAGGGATATATTTCTTTATCAACTACAGAGGCAGAGTACATTGTTGTTGCTACTTGCTGCACTCAAATATTATGGATGATACAAACCCTTGTAGATTTGAAGGTAACTTATACTGATCCCATTCCAATTCACTGTGATAACACAAGTGCCATTTGTGTCTCCAAGAATCCCATTCTCCAATCAAAGACTAAGCATATACCAATGAAATATCATTTTCTCAAAGAGTAGGTTACAAACAAAGTTGTTCGGCTAAATTATATTCCTTCCATAGAGAAGATAGCCAATATCTTTACTAAACCATTAGCAAAGACACCATTTGAATATCTTCGTCAGAAGTTGGGGGTCATATATTCTTTCATCTAATGTGTTCACCTTGTCAGGGGGAGTACTTATTGATTATCTGTTGTATTTTTGGTGCATATTGTTTTGGTTTTTCCTTTCATATTTGAAGGGGGAGTGTGTTTCCTTTGTCATCGATGTTAAAGGGGGAGAAAGATACTGTTGTGAAAATGCCGAATTGCCATAATGCAAAAAGTTTCCATCAATGTCAAAGGGGGAGATTGTTGGCGAGTTCTTTGTTTGGTGTGCTATCAGTGTTGTCATTGATGTCAACTGAGAATGGTGAGAAGGAAAGAAGGAATTGCGAGACAAAGGTTTGAAAGAAACTACATCAAGAACCATTGATTATCATGGATGATAGATATATGGCACACATTCATATCGGTGCATGGAAACAAATGAAAGTTAACAAAAGAGAGTGGGGGCCATCTCCAAAGTACCGAAATGTGAAGTCCCGATGAGATCTGGATCATTGGATCGAGGAATGTCGTGGGTTGTCGATCGTATAAGAGCCAAAACGTGAAGTCGTGAAGTCCTGATTCACAATGGAGAGATCTGGACCATTGGATTGAGGAAGGACGTGGATCGTTGATCTAGCACGATGAATTTTGGAGTTCGGGAGTTCAGACATTGGAGAAAGGAGGAGAGATAACTTGAGATTTCGTGAAATGCGAAGTCCCGAAGTGTTTGGCCCCAAGTCACAACCAAGGTCACATCAGTGGAGAATAAGGGAAGGAGCTAGCATTGCTAGTCTCTACTTCAGAGATCGAGAATTGGGAGAGTCGGGATAACTCACAGTAGAATATCCAAAGCGTGAAGTTTCGAAGTGCCTTTTTGACTGGCAAGTGGTCAAAGCCAGTGGTCATGTGGAGAAGAACATTGCGCCCGATGCTTGTTCACGTGGGTAAAGTTCGCGAGGACCGGTGGAAAAAAAAGACTCTGCGTGTATAATCCAACGACGCAGATTAAATAGACAATCTGATCGAAGGGTTGTTGTTTCACTTCGTGATTTCTTGATCAGTTACGATTTAGTTATACGAACTGAATCATTGTTCTTGGGCGTTAGAGATTTGTAGTGTAACAGATTATGAGAAAACATATAAAAGAAAAATGTTGTGACAGAGTGAGTGGGGATGTTTTCTCTGAAAAATGAGTTGAACCATATGCAATTAAAATTACAGTATGAACAGAGTGAGAACAAATTCAGAGATGAAGAACATAAGCGAGACAAAGCAAAAATGGTGAAAAGAGAAGAATGTACAAGAACCTAAGAGCATGAGAAGAATAGAGAAAGAGTAGATGGAAAGAGACAACACGTGAAGCTAAGTATGAACAGACAAAAGCATAGTAGTATTGTAGAACATAAAAGAGACATCAAGTAGAGCCAAGCATGAACATACAGAAGCAGAGAAAAATTGCAGAAAAGAGAAGAAATGGTAAGCATTGACATATCTGTATTGTTGTAAGGTATTATTCAATAAAAGATTTATAATCAGGGTGGTAGGGTGGTGCTAGGAAGGATTGTGGTCCTATGTTATTCAAGTTGGTGCTTGAATTCTAGGAGTTGTATCTTCCATCTAGTTGTGGCTATAAAACAAGATGGTAGGGTGGTGCTAGGGAAAACAAAGAGTTTTTTGTGTGCAAGTTGGTGCTTGTATAAGTGGAAGTAGGTGCTTCCATCCAGTTGGTGCTGGAGATCATAAGGATCAAATATGCTTCTTTCTAGTGGGTGCTAGAGAATATTGAGGGTTGGTGCTCTCTACAAGTTGTAGCTTGTTAAGGAAGAGTTTGTAGCCTCATTTTGAGTTGGTGCTGAAAGATAGATGATGTACAAAACATAAAAGACTGCCTATCATTCTAAGAAGAAGAGGTTTTCTCCCTTTATGGGTTTCCTCATGAATATATGTCTCTATGTATATCATATGTGTGATTGATGTTTATTATTCCCGCTGTTCATGTCTTGCATAATCTTGATGATCACTTGGATAAGATTAATAATATTTTAATAGGCATGAAATTGTTTAATCACAGTAACAACTGATTCACCCCCCCTGTCTCAGTTGTATTAGTAATTTCAACATAAACATGTTGCTAAAGAAATGAACTTAGCTTGGCCAATTTTATTTCACTATTTTCGCAAGTTTGGTCTTAATTAAGACACTACTGTTGGAAGGAAAAGAATGGATAAAGGTTGGCATATTTTTGCAGATGTCAATTATTGTTTCTCATAGCTTGAACATTTAAATGAAATGAGACCCATTTTGAGGATTGAAATGTTTTGTTTCTTAATCATAGGATCAATTCCCATTATGTCATCACTTTTCATAAGCCATTCCCTATTTCCAAAATTCATATATCATTTGAAACACTCATTTATTTTTCCTCATGTGGTATGAAATTAAAATACTTCATGATAAATTGATATCAATATTGGAAACAAGAATACATTATGATGGGGGATATGCATACAATTATGAGCATATTTTGAAAGAGTATGTTGCAGGTTGGTTATATTTGATAAATTTAATTTTTATTGATTAGAGGAAACTCCTCCATATTTTCACTTTTCATGAATTATTCTCAGCTCCCAATTCCATATTCATTTTAATTCAAAGGGTTTTCCCCCTGATGCATGGTTAATTTTCGAAATTAAAGGATTGGCAAAGGTGGATGTAGATTTGACAATGAAATTATGAAGATATTGTTAACAACAAATTTGACTTTATGATATATTACTTTTGAACATGCACCATCACCTTTCCTTACAATCCAATCCCTTTACAATCCCATCATATTCCCAAAATACATTGTTTTTCCCATGTTTTGAAATAATAATTACTTATATGATGAATACGAGTTGATGGGAAGAATTGCTAATCTTGATTGGTTTTCCCTCCTGTGTCTCCTTGATTGCTTGCATGTTGTTTGCTATTAATAGAGCTATTTCTAAGTTATTTTATGCAAATAGTGTTTTATGATTATTAGCTATTATATGCATGATCGAACTTTACCTTGTACTTATAGATGAGTTTCTTTAGTAGAGGAAGTGGTGGTAGAGGAAACAGGGGAAGCGGGAGAAGGCCTAATAATTTTTGGGGTAATAAAATACTCCTCTTTTCAATCTATTTCAATGTCGACTTTGAGGAGTTTAATCAACTCCTACAAACCATTTTCTTGAACTGAGTAGGACAAGGGGATTTTCAATCCCTTCCTCCACCTGAAAGACCCCCCCTTCAACCTCATCCAAGAATTTATGGTATCCTTGTACCGCCACATGTTTCATTACCTCTTGAAATTCTAGCCAATGATGGTTGGAATGAGATTATTAATCCCCCTCAACATCAAGCCCAAGGATGGCCCATATTTTATTTTTCACTACCTCCACCTTCTCCAAAGAGATTTTCCCTCCATATTTCATCAGAAGCTTCTCACGCCCATTCTGGCAATCCATTAAAGTAGCTTAAATATCAAATTCAAGAGCCCGATCCTAGCAAAGGAAAATGACCTGCCCAATCTGTCAATTATGATCACTCAATAAATTCTTCACATTCAGTCACCTCTCATGCTAAGCATCCAAAAAATGAAAGTAAACATACTTCCTTTTAGGAAATGCACCCGGAAGAATTAGCAACAAGGGTTAAAGCACTGATTGATGAAGGTTTGAAATTCATAAAGCCATAGGAAAGTAAACAGAGGGAAGCTCCTTCACATAAAAAATATGAGTTATGTTGTTATAGAGTTATTTTTGGGTGTAGGACTAGTTTGGAATAAAGAGTAATTTTGTAGAATAAAACACAAGACAAATGGTAGGAAATGCAGGACGCACAAGGAAAAGACGCATGCAGAGGAAGAAAGTATGCGAGGCATGCATGCAAGAATACCTAACCATGCTAGGGTTAGGGTTTTTGTAAGAAGATGTAATGGCTAGTAAGCCAAGAACATGTATAAATAGGTACGTAGGAGTTCTAAGTAGGCGTTTGGTTGTTCTTAGTCTGAAGATCAGAGTGGATGTCATGTTCTTTTGTCATACTATTATCCCAATCTATTTTTTTAAGTTGTTGACCCGAGGAGAGAAACTAAGGTAGACATTGAGGGTTAGATCACATGCTCAGGAGCTTGGTGTGATCTAGTCTGCCTCATTGTAAGATCTTGACCTGTTTTGATGGAGAGTTGTAATGCATGAGGCACTGTAGTTTTGGAACCATAATAATAAAAGATAAGAGAAACCAAATCTTTGTGGACGTAGCCTAAGAGGGGTGAGCCATGGTAAACCATGTGTTATGTGATTGGATTTTATGCATCTCTTTTTTTGTTAATGATTAGATGTTAGATAAATGAATGGATGGATTAGTTAGATCTAATATTTTACATGCATGAGTAAGAATAATAGATTAATCAAGATCAATGAATGTTATATTAGATGAATGAATATCACAGAGGTGAATCACAGATCCCCACTCATTTTCTAGGATGAAAGCACCTGAGCGTTGCAACCACCCATAGAACTATCTCGAGTGAGACTACACAGTGCATCCTGTGCCCTGTGTTTCCTTCTGGTTTACCAGGAGGGCCAATAGTTTTAGGAGGGTTTTGTTGGAAACCAAGTGGACTTGAACGTGGGTCAGCCCAAGGAGGGTAGCCAAAGTAAACTATAAACCAACAAATGGTTCCATTGTTGGTTGGAATAGAAAGGGATTGAGTGAATGAGATCTATTGAAGAATCATAGAAGAAATATTAGATCTGGTGACACAACGTTAAAATAATGAGAATTTAAAAGGGGATGTTGAGACCATGGAACCCAACGAAGGCAGAGATCGAGAGCTGGTTGAAAACAAAGGAGTTGGAATTTTCACAGAAAGACAACAAAAACCCAAAGTTAACCCCACACAAATATTTGGACAAGTACGTATTCAACGACTTGCATGAAGTATGTTTCTGTGATTTCCCGCATATATTACTAGAGTGGATATTGAGTTTGAAAGAAAAGAACCCTACAAATTGGATCATAAAACTAGAATGGAATCCTGTTGAGATCGTGTAGCTACAACAAGTTGACAATAAATTTACGTCCACAGTAGAATTCTGGTTAGACAACATTGTTGTAGGATTTATCACATAATTTACAATAGATACTGTGAAGTCTTACATCACAATAGATAAAGAGTTCCTGAAGGGATCTCGAGGTAGGTATATCATATCACTATATACTTCCATCAAGATGTTACTATATAGCAAAGGTGTAATGACAATGACCTCAAACAACTAAACTTCCTTGCGTGCATGGGGCAAGTGGGGAAGCACTGACAAGAGATGGAGAAATGGAGGAAGAGATGGATAAAGGAAAAAAAGAGGAGGTATTGGATCCAATCATGATGGAGGAATACTAGATCAAGTAGATCATGGTAAAAAATAGAAGAACACGTAGTGGAGTACCCTACCAATATAATATGAATAATAAGAAGAGATCCATAGCTACGAGGGAAGGCTTGGAAAGTGATGAAGAAGAGGTAGAGGATATTTGGGTTGTGGATCATATTGGGGAATTCCTGTGCGTGACATATGAAAGGAAGACAAGTGGTCCAAGAGCAGAAACCGGAGGAAAAAAACCTATCCATATCCGTGTTAGTGTGGAACCCATAAACCCATGTGCGACTAATACACCAGAAAGAACACCACCGTTTAGGAAACCAAATTTCAGTGAAAGAAACGCAGTAGGAAGTACATCTATATATGGAGAAACAACTATGGGAGCTAGTTTAGGAAGCATTAGTCAAGGATCTACACCACATGGAGATAGTAGTTTAACATTTAGGATGGCCGGACATGATCCCACCATCAGGTTACCAGAATTCAAGGGAGAGGCATCGGAGGACCCTGAGAAGCACTTGTTTATCTGTGAAAATATATGGGAAGAAAATCATATCACATATGAGGATACCGAACTTGCACAGTTACCCATTATGCTAAGATATCGCACACTGGATTGGTACATGAGCTTAGCTGCAAATAATCCACTAGGAATAACCATAATGATTGTGGATATCAAGAAGCTATTGATAAATGAATTCCAGAAGCCTAGCTCAGAGGATCAATACATGAATGAGATGATAGAGATAAGACAAAAATAAGGATAATCTGTCTAGGAGACATACCATAGATTCAAACGATTGAAGGGAAAGCTTAAGTATGTCATGACATATATGCAACATATGCATTTGTTTGTGAATTCACTACTACCTCACTTGAAATACCCTCTGAGACAACATAAGTTTCATACCCAGGAAAAGGCTCCACAAGAATCCTTACAACTAGAAGAGAACCAATATCAGAAGACATATCCAACAATAGAGGAGATCAAGGAAGACCCGAAGAATCTAACATATCAATTAAACCAGAATAGGAGTAAGGACAAAATATAAGTTGTTTGGTGTACCACATGTAGAACAAAAGGACACCATAAGAACAAATGCCCAACATTTGCACAATACATGGAAACGAGACTAACAAAAGATTTTCCATCAGGAAGACTATGGTGTGATATCTGTAAGACATAGGGGCATGATCCATATCACTACCCAATGATGAAGAAATACCAGACAATGCCTAAGAGTTCATATTGCAACTTTTGCAAGTCAGTAAGCTATGATGACAAAGATTGTAGGACAATGGAACAGATGAGGGAAAGAACATTAGAAACATATAGGGTGTAGGTAGAGATGATGATAGGGAAAGATGCACCACGGTTTAACCAAGTACCAACTCCATATAGCATTGCACCACAAAAATATAACACTGTACATCCATAGTACAATACTGCACAACCACAATATAATCCCGCATAGTATAATGAGGTGCCACAGTAAAACACATCACAACGAGATTGAGATGGCTAAAGAGGTGGAGGAAAAGGTAGAGGAGGCTTTGGAAGAGGCAGAGGACCAGTGGTATGCAATAAGTGTCAACAACCAGGAAACTATGCAAGAAAATTTCCACTTCCACCTGCGACATGTATGTATTGTCGCGCATCAGACCATGACACAAAAGACTGTTCGACACTATTTTGGAAGATCTAGGAAAAGAGAAATCAGAACAATCATAATGTTCAATGGATATCTGCAGAAGCGAGGGATGATTGAAGAAACATCAACATAGTTACACGTGGAGGAGCTAAGACAAGGGATGACGCAGTAAGACAAGATCCAACACAACACCAATGGGTGAATAAAAATGCTGAACCACAAAAGCAGTTTGATGCGCAAAATGAAAAGGGAATATTGAAGCAAGCCAGAAAATGATTCTTGAAGACAGAGATTTCATCTACATCAACTGTGCAACATACTTAGGATGTACCAACGTATGGGATGCCTTCATCGTTGGATCATACTAATGAAGCACAACCCATAGGACAAGTAAGTACCATAAAGGATTTTCTGCAATCTTGTGTTAAACTACTAAACAATTTTCCATCTGTTAAAGTGTTACAAAATATGTTAGAAAGATGTAACACAAAAGTAGAGGGAAAGATAGAACATAAAACCGTTAATCATCTGCATACAAGGAGGAGGACAAGTTCAGAATTCAAATTGAATGCCAACATTCGAGATCTCAACATGGGGGATATTATACTAGATTTAGGCTCTGAAGTGAATGTACTACCCAAGAAGACATGGAAATGTATGAGAGATCCCACATTAGGATATTCACCTGTCCAAATGAAACTAGCAAATCAACACAGAGTTCTGCCAATTGGAAGACTAAAGGGTGTGACAGTAGATTTGGATGGAGTGCGCACTAAAGCCAATTTTGAAGTGATAGAAATAGAGGATGGAACAACACCTTATCCGAAATTGCTCATATTGGATTGGGCGTTTGATAATCAGGCCATAATCAATATGAAGATGAGGAATATGACATTCGATTCAGGAGAGTACAGATTCATTTCACCATTAGATCCATCAGAAGGAGAAAGGTTTGTAGAACCCACTTGTTTAGATATGGAGGAAATTAACCAGTTATACAGGACCACCACATGATAATAAGATTATGTGAATCCAACTGTATATGGGGTACTTAGTTGGAGAAGTATCACGTCATGCACGTTAGAATCAAATACAAGTTTGGATAATTGGCAGCAGATATTACATTAAGTCTCCACAAGAAGGTGCGCAAGAATAGACCGCACAGTAAGATGGGTAGGTACAGAGAGAAGACAACCTCCCAACTTTCATGGGGTGAATGACTTAGAATAATTCCTAACAAGATACGAAGATGAAGTGTTATAAAATCATAGGCTCTTAGCTCTGGATATAACACTCAAGGAAACACTTGCAACATGGTGGGGTGCACATAAAGAGACAGTCAAGGACTGATACCAATGTAAGCGGTTGTTGCGCATCAGATTTGGCACAGAACAAGGAAGCAAACAACTACAAAGATATGATGGACAGGGGACACCATTAGAACACTTAGGGAAGTGTAGAACACTATGAATAATGACACCACCATAAGAATGGCCTCACCATTTTATTCACACATTGGAAGGAAGTCCAACAAACTTGTATGTAGACCAGGAACTGCGCAGAGGCACTGCATAATGGACAATATTACAACAATATTACAACAAAATTTTATAGTCACTTTCCCATTTGAACATGAGAACCCCAACATGGATTCAACATTCAAAAAAATTAGAGGGGTAATATTCATTCAAGAACCATAGGTTGAACTTATAACAGAGTACCAACAACAAAACATACAGACAATGAAAGAAGTGTTGTCATGCTACCATGTGCAGGAAGAAGAACCAGATGAAGATGACCCCTGCAAAATTCAAATTACATAAATTGAAGGAGAAAGGGAGGTGGAAGGTACATCTCTTAAATCAAAAGTATTTACTATGCCAATCAAGGTGAAGAAACTAAATATTGGGACAAATGATAATCTCAAAATGGCCAGTATTGGGGGTTACTGGGACAAACAAATAGTAGAAAGAATAACAGAGTTGATGCACGCGTATAATGACCTGTTCCCAACAACATTCATAGAGATGAAATGTATAGCAGGAGAGATAGGAGAGATGAATATGCCTCTCAAACCTAAGGTTAGATCCGTCAAAAAATGACCATATTGACTAGACCCAATATATAAGAAAAAAGTAAAATAAAAAATTGATAGAATGTTGGAAGTTGGAATCATAGAACCAGCGGAGGAATATGAATGGGTAATCCATATGGTAGTTTAGGAAAATAAGCAGGAGGGAAAATGATCTTTCTAGATCTCAAGAAATTGAATGATGATTGCATACATGACCCTTTTCCCACCCCTTTCACAGATGAGGTACTAGAGAATGTAGGGGGGCCAGGAAGCATACTCATTCACAGATGGATTCTCAGGCTACCATAAGATCAATATAGCTCCAAAAGACATGTAAAAAATCTATTTTTCCATAGAATGGGGATCCTACCAGTACACAATCATGCCTTTTGGACTGAAGAATTCACCAACAATATTCTCAAGAGTAGTCATAGCTGCATTCAAATAATTCATCCATTGGTTTTTAGAAGTATATTTGGATGATTGGACAATCTATAGTCTGTTGAAATATCATGTAGAGGTATTAAGGCTGATGTTGGAAATATGCAGGCAGTGTCAGATATCATTAAATATCAATAAGCGCATCTTTGGGACGCCTTTTGGGATACTATTTGGCCATATCGTGTGCAAACAAGGCTTGCTAATAGATCCTGCAAAGATTACAGTGATTGTCAATTTACCACCACCAAAATCAATACTTCAGTTGAGAGAAATATTGGGACACATAAGATACTACAGGAAGTTCATAAAAGGGTATGCACAAATCACTGCACCGATGAAGAAATTGTTGAGAAAAGATAGTACATTTTAGTGGAATAAGGACTGCCAATGAGGATTGGACACTCTAAAAGAGAAGATGGTAAAAATGCCGATACTAGTATTCCTAGATTGGGAAAATACATTTCATGTGCATGTAGATGCATCAGCCATAGAATTTGGAGCTATTCTAGCACAACCAGGAGCAGGAGAGTTAGACCATCCTATAAAATTTGCAAGTAGAAAATTTTTAGAGTCAGAGCAAAACTAAAATACTACAGAAAGAGAAGGCCTACCAATGGTATATGTAGTACAAAATTTCAGACACTATGTACTTGGAAAACACTTTAAGATGTTCATAGATCATTTTCCCCTCAAATACCCAGTCAATAAGCTAGTGTTGGGGGGGTAAATTTGTAGATGGCTACTGCTATTTCGACAATTTGACTTTGAAGTAATAGTCAAACCGGGGAAGTTAAATGAAGGGCCTGTTCACATGTCAAGGATCACCAATGGAGAGGAACCCACTAATTTAGAGGACAACTTCCCTGATGCACAGTTATTTTCAGTCCAAGTAGCTGATGAATATTTTGTTGACATCATTCAATACTTGAGTACAGGGACCACACCATAAGAATTCAACACTACGCAGAAGAAAAATCTGGTAGTCAGAGCTAGAGACTATCAATTGATTGCAGGACACTTATACAATATAGGTGTAGACATCATATTGAGAATATGTGTACTAGAAAATGAAAGGACTAGGATTTTAGCAGAGGCCCATGAGGGAATAGCTGGAGGATATTATGTAGGGAAAAATACCGTGCAAAAGGTATTGTGTGCAAGGATATGGTGGCTGAACATTCACATAGATGCAAAGGAATACTGCTAGAGATGTGATGTATTCCAGAGGGTTGGAAAACCTAATAGATGGGATGAGATGCCCCTAATACCACAAGTAACCTTGCAAGTATTTGACAAATGGGAAATAGTTTTTTTGGGACCAATTAATCCACCAACAAAGAGGTCAGGAGAAAGGTATATCACTACTAAGACAAAGTACTTAATGTAATGGGAAAAAGCAACACCGGTAAAAGATTGCAGTGCAGAGACAACAACACACTTCCTGTTTGAGAAAGTGATCACTATATTTGGATGCCCAAGGATTTTGATGAGTGACCAAGGCACTCACTTCATCAATAGTATTATCAAGGCTATGATTGAGGAGTTTGAAGTGTATCATCTAAAGAGTACACCATATCACCCTCAAGCAAATGGAACCATGGAATCCTTTAATAAGATTCTAGAGAATGCATTGACAAATATCTGCAATGTCAATAGAGACGATTGGGACTTGAAGATACCAGCAATATTATGCGCATACAAGACTACATGCAAAAAGTTGACAGGGAAAACATCATTTAGGTTGGTGTATGGACAAGAAGCAGTGGTGCCAATAGAATTTTTGGTACCTAGTATGTGCATAACAACAATCACCAACATGACAGAACGAGGCACACTACAAGAAAGGCTAAGTCAACTGATGGTGATGGAAGAAGATAGGATTCTAGCAGGATTTCACCAAGAAGTACATAACGCAAGGGACAAAGCTTTGCATGACAAACATATTAAAAGGAAGAGTTTCAAGGAAGGAGACCTAGTCTTGGAGTATGACAGTAAATTTCTTCAGCACCTGAGAAAATTCAGAATGCATTGGTTGGGACCATATGAAGTGAAGACTGTCACAGATGGGAGAGATGTACAGTTGAAAATAGGAGGTACGAAACTCAGAGGAATGATCAATGGGAGTTGGATGAAACTGTATAGGGACAATCAACCTCCTAGCACTTAGGAAGTTACCACGCAGTAAAGAGATATGTATATTGGGTGAAAAAAGAAGAAGACTGCGTTAGACATCAGAAAACTGCACACATCAACATGGGGGTTACCGTGCTAGACATCATAAGACAACATGCAACAAAAGTTGGACTTAGCATGACGAAAAGAAAAATTCCACGTGCAACGAAGAAATGAGATACCGTGCACTTGGAAAACTTAGTGCGCCGGAAAAAAGACCAATGGTCAGAAAAGGAAGAAATTTGAAAAATGGCAGCTACGGAGAAAAGACGCCAACTGGAAGTAATTAAGGGGAAAAGGTGGAAATTTGATAAATGGCGGCTACGATAAAGGCGCCAACTGGCAGTAATTATGAAATTCAATGAAAAAGTATAAACAAATAACCATTAAATTAATCAATGATTGGGGAAGCTTCTCTGAGAAGCTTCGTGACTGCCTATATAAAGAGGAACGTGGGAAACATAAGACCCATTGTGAATTTTTGAAATTATAGAGAGATAGAGAACACAAAGAAGAAGTTAAGTAAAATAGGTGAACCAGTGAAGAGTCAGTGAGCCAAAACCAACCACTACCCATGATGGCACCACCAAAGATGGGTGTGCCGAGCCAAGCAGAGAGGAAAACACATAGTAGCAGGGTACCACAGGAGGCAACAAATCCTGAACAGGAAACCAAACAACCCGAGGAATTCGTCGATGTCGACACAATTCCATTGCCGGTCGAAGCACTAATAGATCCTACACCAGTGGTGGAGGAAAGACAGGAACCAACCACATTGGCCATGGAAGTTGACCTGGCCAACAACGTGCATGGACATCCTGCACACACCATAGGAAACCCACTAGATACTGTAGTGACTGAAGGGGTCCTGCAAGTAAATGGACAATCTATTGCGCAGATAGAGGTGACAATACCCACAAACACCAGAGTTGCAACCACATAGTAACAAGAGGGTCTGGTTGAGGATATCACTAGCCAAACAGACTCTAATATCGAAAGGAGATATATGGAGGTGGGGTCCTCTAGCCAACAGACGAGGTGGAAGGGAAAAAAACCTATGGCACGGTCTCCGCGCATGCATCCAGATGCAACAATCATTCTCCCACGCATTCCAGAAGGAGTGAAAACCATGCTAAGACTGCTAGGTTGCATGGAGAAACTGAGGTACTCGGACCACGATGTGGTTGACGAGGGAAAATTTCCTGAATTTGCGCAACATGTTTATTTGGAAAGTATAGGGATAGGAGCCTTTGGCGATCCCGTCCTACAACTGAAGCCATGGGTAGATGGCCTAGCAAACACTGACATCCTCAACCAATTGGAGATTTCCCACTTTGGAAGGGCGAAAGAGGTGAACAAACACATCAAGTAGTTGATAGCGGTCCTCCACGGAGGATTCCTATGGATGGAGAATCCCATATCCATAGACATGGAGCTAATCACAATTATCACATGACTAGAATTAATGGGTGAGAATTCTGCGCAGTACCTGGATTACAAAACCAAGGAGAAGACGCTGACAAAAGAGATGAAAATAAATTACGGCATAGAGAGAGGGTCGCGCGGTATAATTTTCAAGATAATTAGCGACACTGCGACATGCATGGCCATGGGTCATCCTAGCAGCAGTGCAGTGTGAAAATGGTACTTCGCTCAGCTGACCCCCCAACCTATTAAACTTATTCATGGAGGACTAGAAATACGTGCAGGACCTCAACACAGAGTTCCACTACTCGTGGCTACTCATGTTGATTGCGCTAATGGGGTGGAGGGAACTCCCATATTCATACTTCTGCAACATGATAGTTGGTGTCGCGCAACCCGATACATATCGCTAGGGAGAAACTCCGACCCCAAGCACAAAAGCATGAACACGGGTACCTTTTCCAGGTACTTCACCGATATACAGGAGAGTATCGCCAACACTTGGTGAATAACCCCATAGGTAGTTACGTAGTTCAATAACGTTGCCAAATTCAAGGAATCTAGATATAATATGTGGATCCAAGTGTGCAAGGATCTAGGAAAGGAGTGGTTCCAAATGAGATACTGCGTCACAGAGGATGACGTAGAGATGACTATGAGGGATTGACTCGACGACTAGAAGGTCCCAGTCTTAGATCAAGAATTACCTCAGGGCATAGAGGTGGATGTAGGGCATGCCAAGACACCTGCAGGAGATAAAGCTACGCCCAAAAATTTGAAGCCAACACAGAATTCGACACAACAAAAGAAGAGGAGTGCAAGAAAGAAGGATGTGCAGGCAGGAAAGAAGGACATTTCCTTGCAACAAAAAGAGCAAGGAGCAGGGGCTACGGGAACAAAAGGAACCCCCTCAACATCCACCCCCCAAGAAAAAGGGCCACCTAAGAAGCCAATTTCGTAGTTAGGAGGAACACGCAAGAAGGAGAAGGCACACAAAGAGTCACCCGAATATACAATCATAGAGGACAACATTGATCTTGTGGCTGATAAGGTGCAATACCGCGTCTTAGAAGACATGGAAGAAGGAAATCATCAAAGAGGGTAGATACAATATGACTTGGCTAGCATAAGATAGGTCCTTGAGAAAATTAGGGTCGCGTAGAGGTTGGAAAGGGGAACAACATCCATCTCCAAGGGGGAAACAACAACGTCGATAAGGACTATGCCACAAACCGAACATACAGTTCACACAATTGTGAATGCGAGTCCAACATTCAGGGTAACTAGTGACATGCTGCAGATGCCACTGAAATATGTAGCACATGTCGAGATGGTATTGGCCAAGATACCAACAAAGGCGTTGTACAGACTCCAAGTCAGCGTCACACAGGAGGTGCAGTCGCGTGCAAGGACATATGCACCAGAACTGTAGATAATAAAAAATGACAAGGAGGAATTAGAGCTCGTGGTTGAACAAGTGAAGCTCGAGACCAAAGAAGAAAAAGAGCACACAGATAAAATTAAACAGGGGGTGACAACAGTCTACGACCACCTTCCAGAAAACACACAAGACGAGACTTCAATGACAGAGGAAAAACTCAATCAGATTGCCCAAACTATCGACCAATACTGGCAACAGATTGAGGAACTCAAGGAAAGGATGACTCCGACGACTCCACCAGAGCTTAAGGAGTAGAGGAAAGAAGAAGTTGCACTCCAACTAGCAGAGTTGGAGAAACAAGTTAACAAAGTCGCATAAATGTTTGACAATACATCGCATCTCTGGACAACGCTGGAGGAGGATGAGCAGGTCCAACAGTGGGACCAACAAGAAGAGAGGATAGGTGCAAAAATATAGGACCTCAAGCAGAGGCAAAAGACGATGGGCATCATTGAGCGGTTAAAAGGAACACAGGAGATGAAGATATTATAGGCCGAACTGAAGATGAAGCAGGCGCACAAACAAGAGAGACAGACACATATGGAACCCCTCCAAGAGCAATAAATAGAGATGATCATGCAACTGGAGGCAGATAAGAAGAAAATGGTGTAGACATAGGTGGAGTGCACAACCATGGTTCAGGAGGAAGTCACAACGTAGAACTTAGAAGCGCTTACAGAAAAGGCCGCGCAGGTCCAGACACAAGGGAATGGACTTACAGACAAGTTCCACAGCCTAGCAGAGGCTGTCAAGGGGGTGCATAGTGCCTAGGTGGCTCGTGACAAGACACTTATTAGTGTTGGGGGCCTATTAGACGTAGACCCATTTTGGAATAAAGAATAATTTTGGAGAATAAAACACAAGATAGATGGCAGGAAAAGCAACATGTGCAAGGAAAATGCGCATGCAAAGGAGGAAAGCATGAGAGGCACGCATGCAAGAAGACATAACCATGCTAGGGTTAATGTTTTGGTAAGAATATGTAATGGCTAGTAAGCCAAGAACATGTATAAATAGGTACCTAGGAGGTCTAGGTAGGAGTTCGTTTGTTCTTGGTTTGAAGATTGGAGTGGATGTCATGTTATTTTGTCATACTGTTATCTCGATCTATTTTTGTAAGCTGGTGAGTTGAGGACATGAACTAAGGTAGATCTTGAGGATTAGATCATAGGCTTGGGAGCCTAGTGTGATATAGTCCACCTCATTGTAAGATCTCGACCTGTTTTGATGGAGAGTTGTAATGCGCGAGGCGCTGTATTTTTGGAACCATAATAATAAAAGAGAAGAGAAGCCAAATATTTGTGGACGTAGCCCAGGAGGGGTGAACCATGGTAGACCATGTGTTATGTGATTTAATGTTGTGTATCTCTTTTGTTGTTAATGATTAGATCTTAGATAAATGAATGGATGGATTAGTTAGATCTGATATTTTGCATGCATGAGTACGAATGATAGATTAATCAAGATCAGTGAATGTTATATTAGATGAATTAAAATCACAGAGGTGAATCACATATCCCCACTCATTTCCCAGGCCGCAAGCACCTGAGAATTTCATCCACCCATTAGAACTATCTCGGGTGAGACTGCACAGTGCATCTTGTGTGCTATGTTGCCTTCTAGTTTACTAGGAGGGACGATAGTTTTAGGAGGGTTTTGTTGGAAACTAAGTGGACCTAAACTTGGGTCAACCCAAGGAGGGTAGCCAAAGTAAACTATAAACCAACAATTATTATGATGTTTTTACTATTGAGGACAGTTCTGGTTATTATTTTTGGACAATGGTATGCTTTGGACAAATTGATTATTCATCATTTTTGGATATTTTTAACATCAACATTATTTTTGGGGCATACGATAGTATATTTATTTTGACATATTTGTGACAACTCTTTGACTTAGAAAACAATATGATATTTTAATTTTAATAAATATATTTATCATTTGGGAGTCACACATATGCTTAGAAATGGCTTATGAGTTGATTTGTATATGTGTTATATTTTCAAAGAGGAACAAGGGGAATATGTCAAAAATTAAACAAAATGTCATTATGGGGTCCCCACCTATTAGTTAGTATTTATTTGATCCTTATCATTAAATATTATTATATAAATTATGTGTTGTCCCATTTAATTAAAATTAGTTAATGACTTAACTAAAAGGTAGTTGAACTTCTCAAACTACTTTTTGGAGGAAAAAAAGAAGATTTCAAGGGACAAGCAAAAGGGTGAGTGATAGAGAGAACAACTCTGATAAGTTCTACTCTTGCTTCTTAAGTGAGATTGCTTTACTATTTCATTCATCTCTAAAATACATAAGTGCTAATAACTTCTTGTTGATAGCAGGATCCTACTGAAGGTGGCAATAAGGAGAACCAAGAAGTATTGATTTGCTGATATACTTCACAAGGTTGATCACCTGTCTCTGATAGTATGTGTGTTCTTATTAGATTTCCGGATTATTTTTTAGTATTGATTAAGGATTTTGTGCAAAGTCAAGGAAGTGGCATTTGTGACCTATTATTTCAGATTTGTTTCAGTCTTGGTTTCACTCAATGATACCAGTGGTCTTTGCATGATGTAATATACCATTTTGACTACTAAGTCTCATTATGTTCCTTACCTTTTGGGTATGAAGAATGTAGTTGGTTGTATCTCAGATTTGAATAAATAAAATCTTCATATGGTTTTGATATCTCATTTGAGTTTTTGTGTAATCTTATATCATATTTTTATTTCTAAATATATTCAAAATTAAAATAAATAAATTCTGTTATAAATATTTTATTTTTCTTTGACACACTATAATCATAAAAGACAACAATAAGTCCAATGATATTTTTCTTGAGGATTGGTTGAATTTTTGTCAAAATGGATATAAACATAGGGTGATAATCTCGACTATTTTTATCTATCCAGGAAAAATTTGAAAATGTTGGTATTAGAATAAAGGCATTCATTTTCATCAACAGAGGTCACAGTTCTCATCAAGTCAATAACTATGTTACAAGGACGTAAACCATAAAATTCCAATACACAAGAGTAACTTCAAGAGCATATTTGACAAGTGTAACTCTACCACCAATGGACAATCACATCTTGCACCAAGTAGGGATACCTTTTTCAACCTTCTAGTGTAACTAGATCCAATCTGAGAAACCATAGTCACTATGCTCAAGAATAAAACCAAGTTAGATAAAGCCTCTAGTAAAATCAATGCTTTGGAAATAAAACATTTTGATTGTTGTATCTTCTTGGCCTCGATGCACGTATTAAAGGATATTGAAAATTTGTGGGTAGTAATTTCCATCCCAATAACTTTACAATATAAATCCACAATTTATTTATATTTTGGAGCTTCTCTTAGGGTGTCATTCTCGAACATCAAAACATAGTCCACAAAAAGAAATTGAGACAAATCCAAGACACTCCCAATCTTGATACTTTTGGTTGATTCACTCCTATAATGAGCATTCACCATCCTACTCAGACCTTATGCTACAATGAGGAACGACATAAGGGACAAGGAACAACCTTGTTTAAGAACTCTTGAAGGTTTTAAAAATCGTAAGGAAAAGACATTAATTGAGACTAAGAAGGGATTCCTAAGAAACCCCAATAACATTGTTGGCCTCCAAAAATTTTCATATTAAACCACCTCTTTTTCAATTATTATCCTACTTCTAAACCTAAAACCTAGCCATAATATCACCAACCTCATGCTTCTAAGCCTCAAACTCCTTAACAAACATTTTGAAGTATAGTTTTCTTATTTCTATATGTTTCGTAAGTTTTTGGTAGACTAATATGATTTTTTAAGTTATGTTTGCTAATGAAGAATTATAGTTTTGTTCCTGTACCTCCAATTGTTCTGGTACCCAAGTTTGCAGGTTTGCATATATGGACGCACCTAGGTGGAAGATGGTCATGTGGGTTTTAAATATTTAACCCCCAACATAGTGTGTGCACCTTGGTTTGCGCCCAGGTCGCACATGGAAGCGTCCAGGCATTGTCAAGGGTTTTCAGTAAAAAACATGCCAAATTTGTAGCAGTTAACTTCCAATGCGATTATCGAGATAATGAGGAAGAATATTTGAATTCCAGAACATGTGTTTTGTGGGGAAGGACCTCATTTAGTTGATACACAAGCATATTTCTGAAATCAGACACGATTAGGAAGTTGTGAAGGTTTTCTAATATAGGTTTGCCGAGATTTTGTGCATGATCAATTTCCCAAAAAATGTAAAATTTGTTTGAACGAATTGGGATTCGTTTCCAATGATTTTATGTATAAATAATGCCTCCTAGAACAGAGCAGAGACATTCATTTTTGCATACATAGAGCTGAAATTGATGAGCAAAGTATTGTAATTTGGGATTATGCAAAAAAATATTGTTGATTTTCTCTAAATCTTGGTGCATCGTTTCAATGCAATCTGATCTCCTCCAAGGAGCGTTGGTCAAGTTGGGAAGGGCCCTTCAATCCTGGGTAACTCCTGCTCTTTACCTTGTTACTTAGATTTATTTATTTATTATTATTATTTTTTTTTTTTTGTGTCTGGAGGAATCAACAACTAGTTGGGCACGTGCTCGCGTTACACGTGGCCGTGTTATCCAACCTCTACCACTATAACCTCCAGGTGTGCCCACGATTCCCCTTACGCAGCACACAAGGTAAGTCGGGGGGAGTTGAACTCGAAACCTCATGGAACTTCATTTTCACGGCACTTGCCAATTGAGCTGCCCCCCGGGGGCTTGTTACTTAGATTTTTATTTTGTGTTTAATCCTATATTTAATTTTTGGTCTTATTAAGATTTGAATTATTTGTTTCCAATGTGTTTCAATTTGGTTAACCACCTTCATATTGGTACACTTGTATTGACATCTCATGCATTATAATTACAATCAACATGTGTTAATTATCCTCTCTTTAGTTTACATAGAGATTTAAAACATTTTCCTTTTCATACAAACTTAATCAGTTCCATCAATAAATGATCATCCTTTGCCAATTGTTGCACCCAAACATGAAGTTATTTGCGAAGTAAAATCGATTGCAGGAGATAGACACATCACCTCATTGTTCATTCTTTGAGTAGATCTCTGCTCTTAAATTTGATTATACACATATACAGAAAGGAATACCATTTCCCCATTTGATTCTTATTCTCATTGTGTTTGGTGTACACGATTTGGAGGTTTATTTGTTGAGATCAAATATTGTTGTGAGTCTGATTGCATCCTTATATTGCTTAGTTTGTACCAGCCATAGGCTTGTATTTTATCTCATATTCAAACATACTAACATTTTCTTTATTTCTCATTTACTTTGACATTTCATTTTATGCATTTATTTTATCTCATTTCATTTAACAGACTTTCATTTTTTGCAGTTGTTGGAACCCTTTAAGAACTGAACTCATCATTGTTTTAAGTACAAGAACACTAAGAGTGACAAAGAGTACTTCAAGCCTTCATAAAGAACAACTCTTAATAGACTCATAATTGGTGTTATTACTTTGTTTTAAATGAATGCATATGTTAAGATGAACAAAAAAAATCTCTTTGAGTCATAGATGCACAAAGACAAATAATTTGAATGCAAATGTGCACCACCACCGATAAGGACCTGTCACACTTAACATAACAATTTGCATCTTTAGTTTATAAGTTTATAAATCTCATCATCTACCATTCTAAGCTAATAAATTAAGGATTAGGTCAATGACATTTTTCAAGAGTCCAAATATTTTGTTGAATGATTTGTGTTATAGCTTGAATGGTATGCATTCTCATAAAATTTAAAATTGCAGTAATAAGAACTCATTCAGTTTGACAAGTTAATCATATCTCGAATGCATGAACACTCAGATTGCACTATCATTAATAAAACCTCAAACTGATGAACTCATAACTGTTGATAGGTTTAATTTACAGTATCAAGTATTTTGGTTCCCTCATACATTGAAGTCTTAAGTATTCATTGATTAAATGATATCTCATGTGAAAACATATTTATGCATAGATTAAACATTTGGACATAGTATGTTGAGCCATTGCTCATATTGATATAAATTGGTGAATGCAAGATTAAGGTGTTTGAGATTCCATTTTGATATCCTTGGATTTCTTTGTGTTTTGGATTGATATATTTAGTGATAGGTCATTTTATTTTACTTATTGCACTCTGAAGCATGTGTTGTCGGCATTAATTGCTAACATAGGCTAGAATAGGCTATGTCCTCGCATTTACTGTGCTTGCACCTCGAAGTCTATGAAATCCTGGATTGATGATTTAATGTCAAATATTTATACATATAAATAACCTAACATGTATCATGAATCGATCTATTTCTTATAAAACCAAATCGTTCCTCTAAAGCAATGTCAGAGAAAACCCCCCTTCAATCTTTTGGTAATAAATTTTAAAATGATTTCAAATAGGGAATTATAGAGAGAGATAGGTCTAAACTCCTAAAAATATGAAAAAAAAGATCTTTTGGGGATTAATATATGAAGTTAGAGTTAATGGATCCAAGGGATTCTCTTGACAAACTTGATTCTTCAACTATTATTTTTTACTGGTGGACTCAAGTCGGGCACATACTTGCATGACACGAGGTTGTGTTATCCGAATTCTACCACTGTAACCTCCAAGTGTGCCCACGATGCCCCACACATGACACACAAGGGAATATTGGGTTTCAAACTAGTGACTTAACATAATGGATTTCCATAAAAATACACTCCATCACTGAATTCCCTACACCTCGGGGGCGATTCTTCAACTATTTTAAGAAAAAACTCCTCTGGAAAATCATAACAATCTAGCTAAAAATGAATAGACCATCCATTAGGGTCATGAATATTATCCTTTTGCAAGGAAACCACCATATATTTTAACTCAACCTTGGTTACATTACCGATAATCTTCTGATTTTATTCTTCATTTATTAACTCTAGTAAGTGAGATGCTAGTTTGATAATATATTCTATAATAGCTCTTTTAGGTTCATGATAAACACTTTTTATAGTAGACCCATAGGATTGTAATATACTTGAATGCTCTAGTTGTTATCCCATATTCTCTCCTCATCTCCTAGATAGTATTGCTATTTTTCCTATGCTTAGCATAACTTTGGAAAATCTTTGTTTCCTCATCCATTACTAGGACCATAAATATTAAGCAACTAGACGGTCTTGCCAATTTCAAGGGAGTTAAACTCTATCTAGATGCATGTAGGGATCAATAAATTATTTAGCAACTAAAGGGAGGATTTACACCTAGTTACACTACCCCTTGACTTCTCATTTGAATCTAATCTTACAAATTATTATTTTTTCAAAAAGGAAGCAATAACACTTTTGGAATGATTTGCATGGAACATGGATTCATGAATCAAAATAATGTTTGGTTTATGAAGCTTGTAAATAAATTTTAGGGCTATATTTTCTAAGACGATCCCAACTATTGGATATTAATGGAGAGAACTAAAATTACTTAACCCTTCTCAATTTTTTCCTAGCACAAAGGGCCCCAATTATCGATTGTTGTTTAGCACTCATGATCGCAGGCTAAGCCTTATTTTGAGCCAACTTCAACATAAATTTTTATCTAGGGGTAATGGTAGAGAACTATTCATCTAGACCGAACCCACCTACCACTTCTTGAATACATTATTATTCAACCAAGGATTTGGAATATCTCAAGTAATGTTTGGATGATTTTTTGGGCTTAGGGTTGGACTCTTGTGGCTTGGAGTACAAGGAGGCCTAGTCAAAATTTGGAAAGGAAGTATCCATAATAGGACGACATGAAGGTCAAGATCTAGAAGTATTTTATAAAGGGGAATGAGGATTTACAAAACCTTTTATACTTTAACTCTATAAATAGAGTTGAACTTCACATAGTTGTTGGGAAATAACCTCTTAGGTTTTAATTTCTCATGAGCCCTTGTATCAGAGTCAATAAGTGATCATGATGAAGTGCATAGTCCATGTCTAGGGTTAGGGTGATCATGGTAAGCTACTATATTCTAAGGAATCCATGATCATTCAAAAAAGGAGGATTCAACTAAGAGATAGTTTTTATAACCCCTAACTCTTCCATCCTATTAGAAATCCTAAGAACCCCACCAAAATCATTATGGACATAATCCATAATATTGGGTGGAAGAGGAAACAAAGATGAATTTGGGGATTTCTTCTTACCATGGAAAAAGGAGTGCAGACCAATTTTCCTGAGAGACTTATGAAAAAACATAAGTTTATCAACACAAAGTTCCTTCCTGACACCCTCACCAATAGAGGATTATAACTACTCACCTTTCACATAGAGATTGTCTACATGACCTCCTTCTCATGGTGAATGAATGAATGCAAATTTCCTATCAAACCCTGGCTCTCCATCAACATTATCTGAATGAGAAATACCTAAACAAGACAATGAATGACCAAATAAAGGGACATTAGGGTAACCATGCCCTTCTTTCCATTCTCCTTTTATACCTTCTATACCACGATGATTTGGGAATAAAAGGAACATGGGAAGGATGATATAATTCCAATTTTTTCCTTCTTACTTGGATATTTTTCCTTTTTGCAATCTCTAATGATTTCCTCATGAGAGAAAAAAAAAAAACAATTATTTTGTGGATCCCATAATTGCTAAAGTGATTAAAAATATTATAAATGATTATTGACTAATAAGTGGAATTTTTACCTTCTACCTTTTATGACACATGGAAATTGTAAGATCTTGACAAAAAGAAAAAAATGGATATTTGTGTAACACACCCGACCCCTTAATAATCACTTAGGTTGGTGGGGTGTTCGGTTTTTTTCCTCTATTAACATTCATAATGAGTATTCAGGTCCATCAATGCCTATGTGAGGACTTCTATTATAAAAAATTATACTATATTAATTCTTATTAATTCGTAGAGAAGTTTCTCCACATATTTTATCGAGGTGATCAAGTGTCTAAACTCCCTTAATCAGACGATCAAATTTACTTCTCGCCCTCATATCCACGATCTATGGGTGTTCGGATTCATTCCCATCGGAGTGCCTAGTCACCTAGGTTGATCTCTTATCATACAGTAATATCCTGATGGATCATCCTATGGGATCCAATGATCCTCGAAGCCAAGGTTCCAATGGATATGATTACGTTGGAGTCTCCACCCACTCGATGGTTACTCTCCACTTGAGCGCCCATTCCACATACTAACAAATGGGACCCACATAATCTATGACTTACATTAGATATTTCCCACATACCAATCAACAATCCTCCTTCATTCTTAGAGTCCCTCCCCATCAGAGCATCTCTCTTATGGTTCTACAAACTACTCTGATCAACTCACTCTGACCTCAGAAACTTGGACATATTGAACAATCCTTGTTCATTTAATATGACAGACAATGTGATCTTCGGGGTTTACAACTATTCACCAATGTAGGTGCCTAAAATCTTACTCCTCAGAGTGATTCTTACCAGATCCAATGGCTAAGACCTCAGGAGGCACCTCCTGATGGATCTATGGTCCTCGAAGTTCCTGTCTCAGTTCTCCTTCTGGATCTATGACGACCCTTCTTTTGAAAACCTCATTACTGGATCCATCGGTCCATAAATCACCCTGGTCACCCTGTGATAGATCGACACTATTCTTCGATTTAGAGCTTCCCCATCGGGGTCCTAACACAATCTCCCACAAGTTCGCTCCAATGGTGGTACCATCCGAACAACAATCTAGATCTGCTCACTTCACCAATCAATGATTGCGAACCCGCCCATCTTAAAACATTGGTTTCTTCCAGGGTAATAATCA
>ML779150.1:266625-327094 GCA_009831015.1 Picea engelmannii | reverse complement strand
ACTGTGACATAGATCTACATTGTATTTGCTCGAGGCTATGATATATTTGATGACATGGATCCACCAAGTAATTTTTCATGGCCATGGTCTTGCATTTCACTTCATGGATCCACAATGTATTGTGTTGGTGGCTATGCTTTATTTCCCTTATGAGAATGGGTATGCCTACCTCGAGGATGATCTGTATATGTTTGGTTGATGTCTGATTGTAGGAACTCACTAGTTCTTTGATATTCATCTCCTTCCTTAAGCTTACTCACATTCATGATATTGCAATGTGTTTCAGCCAGCAGTTCCTCTTCTAACCTCACACGTTAGGGGGAATCTGTTATAGCTCTATTTTCCACCCTAGAGACGCATGGAGAACATAATGACACTATCATGATGAGACACACTCTTATGCCTTTCATTGCACATATTTTGGGGGAGGTTGCATCTTGCATACCTAACAAGGTGTGACTAGTCACGAGCTAAATCACTAACAACACACCACTAGTTGCAAGCTTCATTATTGCAACCCATGACCACCCCTGTCACCCTCTAGATTTGATATGTTACGAGGAGATCAACGTTGGGTGAGTTGTTTATCTCATGATATGATCTTGGAAACTCGTGATACACTCATATTTAACTAAGTTATAGAGATCTATAGATTTAGAATCATCACGTAGCCCCCTCCATCAATCTATATAAAGAAGGCATTCCAAGGGAAAAGAAGAGAAAGAATTCAAGTAAACTTATGATGTGGGTTTTTGAAGGAGATCATCCATAGATTCACTCTTCATATCAATTCGTCCTTTCTTGTGTGAGGGCCAAGGAGGAGCTAGAGAAAGGTCCAAGGAGAACCTCAATGAAGACTCACAGTAATCCATTGATTGATGTATCATTTTCCCCACTTATCAATATAGATATAAATTGTTTTCCCCTTCCAATGCTGGTGTATTCAGTTGTAAATGGTAGATATGTTCTTTCCTTTAATAGATAAAATTAAATCTAGATCAGATTTGCCTCTCCTACTGCTTGAACATGTTTGAGTTTGGTATTCATTTTCTTCTTTTGTGCAGGAAGTAGTTTGCAGGAGATGGAGCTCGATCTCTAGAGTTGTATCAATCAGGAATACACAAGGACAATTTCTAGGAATCAAGTATGCCATTCTATCTCATAGAATAAACAATAACAATTCTTATATATCTAGGGAATATCCTATTGTTATCTATCATGTAGTTTACCTTAGATCATAAGTAGATCCGAGGGAGTGCTCACTTATCCGTAGGGGGCATTTCTCCATAAAAAAATGGAATATGAATGTAGGAGAAAATCATAGAAGGAGAAATAGAAGGTGAGGTTTCCGTTTCAAAATTCCCCTAGAGAGTGCATAATCATACCCTTTTCCATGTCAAATACCACAACCAAACACACAACCTATCATGGGTGACTGACCACTCCCATTCACATATATTATAAACGCAACTATAAATAAATAATGGAAGGCCTCAAGGCGATATGAATGATATAAAAAAATGTTGAAACTGTACTCTCCAACTCTTTCCATGAAAATCTTGTTACCATACAATCTAGCACCAAGTGCAAAGCCTCCACAAGGCACTGAGACAAGTCGAACATGGAAGATGTCACCATTTTCATCTAGGAAAAAACTTCCCTCTCTTTGGTGAAGCAATATTATCCAACATAAGGGAGGCTTCCCTTGTACCCTCCAAGAATCCCTAGGTAAGACACAATCAAGTCCACGCCCCCCTTGAGGTGACTACTAACACTACCACCAAGATAAGGATAAGTAAAGTGAAGGAAAGGTAGTGGGATAAAGCAATTTCTAGATTTAATATGTAGAGGTTTTAGGTCTAGAGAAGAGACTCTCTAATTCAGATATGAGTTTAGTAGGATTCCCAAACACTAGAAATAAAGAAAAAGTCTAAGGATGAGGTAGAATTTGCAAGAGATGTATGCAATATCTTTAGTACAAAAAAAATTATTACAATGATAAAAAAAATGATCTCTAATAGTATAGAGATTATTTCAGTAGTAAGACATATACTTTTCAATAGTAATAAGAGTACTTTTTAGTAGTAGGAAATCTATAACAACAGTAAAATAATGGTTTTTTTTTTTTTTAATAGAAACTGGGAATTTTTATATAATAAAAATAGGGGGGCGCGCAAAGGAAAATGATGTAGTACATTCTTCAGAATAGTGCGCTAGCTATACTATAATGAAAAGGGACCAAAATTTCCAGGTTGGATTCTATAAATTGAGCCCAAGACTTCCCTGGATTCAAACTTACTGCTTCCTTATTTCTGAATTATTTTGTACTTTCTTCAACGGTTCATAAATGATCTCTGGGCCTTTCTGCTCAAAATATTTCTCCTATGAGTCCTCTTTTTCTTCATTTCAAGTTGCCAAATCTTCAAGCCTATTATTAGAGGGATTACAAGGGTGATCTTAACACATGTGGTCAGGATGGGCCCCTTTGGGGCACTTAATCATGTTCTTTCTTGAAACTTGTTGAATCCTTGATCTGCATTATTCTGCAATGGCTGAATTTCTTTGGCTTTAGGGAATATTTTGGCGAAGTGTCCATGTTCATGACATATGTTACATTTTAAAGGTACGTGCTCGTAATCAAGGACATGGCAGTGACTCCAACCCTCCAGATTGAGATGAATCGCCTCAGGCAAACCCTTTTGAGAAATCCATTTCTACTCAAATTTAGGCACAATTGTTGCCCCGAGGTTTGGCATGGGTAATGTATTGACCCAGATTATTTCCAATGGATTTGTAAAATTATTCACCTAAAAAAATAAGGAGACACAAAATTATAATCCAAACAGAAGCTAAAGAGATCTCCATATTTGGGTTAAAGTTCATGGTCTAGTGGGAAAGTTAAATTCCTCTTGAACCCATGAACTGGGGCCATATCAGGTCTTGGTCTTCTGAGGATTTGAAAATAAAAACAAAGAATCCTTTTTCGCAATAAAAAGAAAGGGGGTCTTGCTCAGACCAGCTTTTGGAAATCCATTCTAGAACTATCTTTGGACTAGGCCAAAGGCCTAGAAACTTATCGAATAAAACTCACTCAGATAGAATGATTGAGTTATGCCAGAGAGTGCCACAAGTTCATATTGGGAATGGAGTCCACCCTCTTGGAAAATTGACCATTGCCGACGGGAAGGGGAGAATCACCCATGGATAAAAGGCCCACGATTTACTGTGATCTACTCCAGAAAATGTGCATGGCCCACAACACCGGCTGATGACCACAACAAGTAACAACGACTCTCCACCAGGAAAGAAAGGAACAATGATCGGGGTCGAAATCTAGGGATGTCGACTCTCCCCCAGGAAAAACCCTAACCACAGAGGGAGACACCCGATCTTCACCGCATTATAGAGAGTTCTTTCCCAAAAATCCACTTCAAGTGATTTGAGCATTTAAAATAATGAATTTTCCGCAGCAGTAAAATAGTCAATTTACAGTAGTAAAACGATATCCCCTTGATCATAAAATGATCCGGTAAATTATAGGGGTAAATTCTAGGTTAAATTAGGGTTTTGTTTACCAACAAAATTAGAAAAATTAGCAATAAAAATCAACCCTAAAATCTTAGACGTTTTTCCTTAGATGGTTGGAGTTATACCTAATAAATTTGTGCTAGGGTTTTAGTAATGATTTTAGGGAAATGATATGCCTAAAATCTTTATTTGTCTACGTTTCTATGGCTAAAAATGAAAAATTGTAGCAAATAAACCCTAAGTAGTAAATTTCAACAAATTTGATTTACTCATGTGGAGAAAAAGATTAGTGTTTACTCCTTTTGGAATATGTGGTCAAAAATAAGTTCTTCTTTGAGAGAATGAAGTGGATAAATTTAGGGTGAGGCTTAGAGGATGTCCATTACTAACCCCAGACAATTCTCCTAAAATGTTTGGGAATGATACAAGGGAAGGTTCCTCCATTAGTAAACTTTCCAAGGATTCTAACAAGACGGATTTGTTCAAAAAATGATCAAAGAAGATGAAGAATCACCACTTGAGAACATCATCAGTCTAAAAATCCATAATCAAACAAACCACAAGATGAAAAGAGAACACTTACTCAAAACATCTTCCATCCATAAAAACCCTAGTTTCCATGTCTTCCAACTAGTAAAAGATCCACAAGCATTATCTCCCAAAGAATTCTCCCTAGTTAACCATCCATAGCATTCTTCATGAAAGAGGGAAGTAGAAGTAGAAAAGTAGTAGTAAATCTCTATTAGTAGCAATGATTTGAAAGTGAGAAGTGTTTCTCTTATTTATATGAGGTACCTAGCACCCTTCTCACACAATACAAGCCCTGAAAACATAAAATAATGCCTTTATCTCTCATAAACCCTAGAGATAAGGAAACAATACATACATAATCCATGATACAAGAGTTGATAGGTCTATAGGACCCCCAACAATGCCTCTAAGATGAAGTAAAGAAGCTCAAATGTCAAATTTTCCACCACAACTACATGCTAGAGGTCACATGTGTGGCATAAATGACCTCATAAAGTTGATGACTCACTCTAAATGATGTGTAGGGGCTCAAAAGGGGAAATGTTTCCTTCAACAAGTACAATGTTTCATCTCTAAGGGTGCTTCAAACCATCCAAAGTGTGTGATGTCATCAAAGGTGCCATGCCATCCTTAAGGAAACCCCAATGTCCCATCAAAGATGTCAAATAATCACAAAGGTGAAACATCCATGCTCCTAATACAATGTCTCATCATCCAAGGGTAATGTCTCATGTCTAAAGGGTGCCATTAGACACCTCCAAGTACAAAATCCTCAAGAAAATTCCCAATGTCCTCCTCAAAAAGATGAAACGTCCCATCAATGGATCATCCTTTGGGTGGAACATCCCATCATCAATGACCTCAAGGTCATGTCCACACGTGGTAGGGGGTCCCATGACTAGATCCATGTTATCAAATCCTCCAAAATCCTCCTAGGGTGATAAATGACTTCCCTTGAGTGACAAGGACAACCTCCAAACAAGTGGGGCAATAACCCCCCAATCATCCTCCAAAAGCATCCAAGTGTAAATCAATCATGTTCAATCATCATCTAAGGAAGGGCCTCATGTGGTCTAGGAGTAATTATGAAGATTGGAGTCAAGGTACACAATCCAAATGCAACATATAAAATGAGTCATGTTAATACAAAATCCATTAGATAGATCTAACAGAATATCCTCTTCAAACTTCACAGTAGCTTACAAAAATATGTAATTTTCCAAGTCTATGCATGGGAGGGTCATTATTACCCCTTGGTAGGTGTGCCAATACCCAAACTAAGAGGTATGTCCCAGGGAAACCCATCAAGGGTATGTGCAATGATAATGGTATGGATTGGGGTTTACTTCATAGGGTGGATGCCATTGACATGCAAGGCCATGTATAATATTCATCCTCATGATCACGTTTGTAGAGGGAGCATTTATGAAATGAGATACACTTTCCTCTACACTGTGTCTTTCCAAACTCATGTTGGAATTTTTCTTTATAGATTTGACCTCTTTTGAATTTTGAAATTTCACTTTCTAAGTCCTTTTATAATATATGCATTCATTGCATAGGATTTGGGGTGATGGCCTCTTAGTGAGTGGGTAGATCTCATGCTTCTTTTTTTTTGGTTTTTTAATACTTTATTTTTCTTATTTGTTTCTTTTCCCTGGATTTTTAATTAGGGATTTTTCTTTTTCTATATCATTTTTTAAAGTTGCATCAACCTCAGGCTTTCTAGCTCCTTCTTCTCATGGGATTATGGGGAACAAAACTTTTGGGGGTACATGTAGCACCCACCCCAAAATAAAGGACAACAAATAGGTGACAGATGGAAAATGTCGTTTATGGTCAGGATATGGACATGTTACCCCCATTAAATCCCTCCAGTAGTACAACTTTGAAGCTTGACAACACTTGAATAGAAAATGATAACCACCAAGGTAAGACAAGGCAAAAAGCATAACTCCAAAGCATCATTATTTGTTATCCAAATCAACCCATGATCACCATTCTCATGCCTCAAGTATTAACATTATCACTCAATATCAAGTGTTAAAATGATGTACCTGAATGGGTAAAATGCACCATACCATATGAGTGAGTTGATTTGGGTATGGATAGGAGGCATCTGTCTATGGAGAGTCCATACTGACATCATCGGATCTATTGTTTGAAATGTGGATCATGTAGAAAAAATTTCTCCTCTAGTTACCCCTAGAAGTGGGGGGGGGTAACAAATCCCACTTAGGTTGACATCATGGAAAAATAGAAGATAAGGTTTTCAATCGATCCAAAACCTTGAGTTACACCATGCTTAAGAGAAAAACTCTAAGAAAATTTTATGCAATCATAATTCTCCTGCCTCTATTGTAACTAGTATTCACATTAACCAAATTGAAAGTAATTCCCTTTTTCATTTAATGGTCTTTTTCATTTGATTACCCTAATAAAAAATTGCAAGATTATGGTTATAAATTCACAAAAAAATGTGTACAAATAAAATGCAATAATTGTCTTACTAACCTAGGTGAAAGAAAAGTAAACCTTGAAATTATAGGGGATGGTGATCAACTTAGAACTGTGAAAATGACATATGTTATTGTTACACATTTATAGATTTAATGCTAATGCAAAAATATGCATATATTTATTCCATGAATTTTGTGTACTTACCTTGGTATCCTATCTTGCAGGCAGTTATACAACTCCAAATCATATGTCGTTCAATGGAGAGGGATTGGGAGAGGATGTTGAGTTACAAAGAATGGAGGAGGAACACTTGAAAAGGGTTGCATGGAAAGATATTCCCATTTTCTCTTAAATATGATACATCTTGAGCTTAGAAATTTTGTGTGGCAACAAGGAAAACACAGTAGATAACATTTTTATGTATGTGTGTGTATTTATTTTATGAAAAAATGCATTTATAATTCTAATCATTATAAATAATATTATTTTTCTGTTGCGGAAAGGTTTAATGAAAAAAATTGGGCAAGTCCTAAAGATCCTTGAGAAACAAGAGAAAATATTTCTAAATGAGTTTGGGGAATCTCAATTAGAATCACTCTATGCACATTAAAGGTATGACTTAACTTGCATTTTTCAATAAATTTTAGAGAGTACAATACAATATTAGTTGAATTCAATATACTACATTTTTCATGGTACTTATTCAATTTATGACGTGCATATTAATGTATAATAACAAGTCATAGAGATGAGTGCAATGAATCAAGGTGAAAATCTATCATAGGAAAATAGAGAGCTGATGAATAAACTATTAATGATGTACACAATGATTAAAGAAAAAAGGTTCTAAAGTATGAAAGTGGGAAAATATTTTCTACATAAAGTATTTGATACCATTAGCAGGGAGAGGTCAAAATCATACAAACATTTTTGTGATATAAGTAATTAAATTAATCAATATGCCTTTGGCATCTTCATGAAATATTTTGTTGACAGGTCAGAAATCACCCTCTGTCAACAACAGGGGTTACCCCTGATATGAAGTCCCAATTAGATATCTCACCGTTAGGAATAGGGAACCCAACTAAATCCTGGCCCGAGAACCATTTACGGTTTGGTTTTACCAGATGCATCCTGGTCAACCGATGAGGGTGAATGATGGGTGGTTATGCAAATGGAAGATGTAGATGAAGACTATGCAAAAACATGAAATAAATCTCACCTACTCTAAACCTATCATAGCCCAGCCAAGAGAAATTTATCATAACTGAATGACTTGTAATGAAACTAACCTATGCATAAACCCCAATCAAATAGTTGTCATGAAGGTGCATGATTAAAAACACATGCTTACATTTCTATAACCCTGAAAATTCTAAATCATATTTCTGCATACATTCACAACTTATACGCTCAATACATATATAATATAAGAAAGAACAAAAAAATTGCAAGAGTAACATAGATTGCATCAGATTAGTCTATAAGCAAGCATGTCCTTATATCCCATTGAACAACATACATTTCACTTGAATTAGTTTGTAGCAAAACATGACAACACACAATTTCTTCTTCTCTATAAAAAATTGGCCCTGAGAGCTTCTCAATATTAACAATTTTAGCAATAATACATCCAATCTCCATGGAAAATTTTAGTTGACATTATCTTCCCAAAATAGTTTGGAAATGTACAATGTTTGAAGAGCCAAAAATCTCCTCTCTTTGGGTACAATTCAAGTATTTATTAGAGTCCATTGTGACTCTTGGCCTTTCGCCTTCCCTGTGACCTTTCATTTACCAACATTTTCCCTTATTCTCTTTGTGATGATGAGGGGATGAAGAAAGCAGTTCCAATTTCAATTTGTCCTCTGGTGTTGGTGGGTCATCATGGATTTTGGCTATAGTGCACCTCATGTATCGTAATGATTGGATCAAACATTATGGAATCCAATCGCTATAGTGTTTGGACTCTTTCCTCAATTGTTTGATTATGATTTCCTTCACTTCTCCTCTGCACTGCTACAGCTGTGGTTATTTCTTCTTTGTCGTCTTTGGCTATATATCGTATCGTGAGGATGTTGAGTACGAACTCCCCTCGGAATTGGTACTTGACACCATTCAACATACAACAAATGAGTGGCCTTGAGTAAAACTATTAAAAACAAGCATCCAAACCCATAAAATCGAAGCATTAAATAATTGAAATTTCACATAAACTTCCATGAATTTGATTATTGGTTCCTATTATCGCACAATATGTACTTTCCCAAGTCACACAACAAGTGAGGGAGATTGGCGTAATAAACAAGATGTCCTATCACTGTCACCTCAATAGAAAATCCCCACTTTTTAGGGATGGATAGAAGTCTAACCCAAGGGAGGCATCTCCAGTGACCTAAAGGGATGGGCGAGCTAAAGATAAGTGTAAAAGTACCTCCCCCTCGCACTAGTCACTCAAGTTAAAGATGTCACAAGGTTTATATCCAAGAAAGATGAAGCAATTGAAAGTGATTAAGTGTACCGTCCCAAAACAAGACAACAAAGCATATATATGGCAGTTTCAAGTACAAAAATGATAGTAAAGCTTCAAGAGACAATAAACCAATTGAAAATATGCTAGCTGATATAAAAATGCAGCAATGAACAAGTTTACAACAACAATTAATAAATTGTAACAACTACAATAAAAACTCTTCATAATTGCATGAAAAGACAGTGAAAAGATAGCATTTACTAAGCACAATGATAATCAAATGTCATAAGCAACTTCTGAAGTGCTTAACTAGCATTCAAAGTCAATTATGCAGGGCTAGATGGTTGTAGCAAACATTTATAACAACAACAAGTTAGTGATCTAGGCTAAATTAGTGTTAGATTTAATTAGTAATAGCTTAGGAGAATATTGTTTGAGTGTTTGATCAACCTTCCAACAAAAGAGAGACAATAGATTAATACATTTAGAGTTTATGGAGTCAATTATATCAACACATTAACTTGGAGAGACAACAATGTCAATTATATCAACACATTAACTTGGAGAGAAAATAATGATTATATTTATCTAAAAGATAACAAGATAGAAGCTTGAGAAGTAGTACCTTAAGTTCTCAAGCACCAAGCCTCAAACAGAAATCAGTAAGGCCTAAAAGTGGCTATACCCTAAAACAAACATCCAAACCCATAAAATCGAAGCATTAAATAATTGAAATTTCACATAAACTTCCACGAATTCGATTCTTGGTTCCTTCGCTCACGGTTGATGCGTCGCTTTGTCCAGGGCTGCTAGTGAGGTGTTAGATATGAATCTTGAAAAATTAAAAAAGTAGGCAAGGTCTTGTGAGAAAGATCTTTCCAACTGTATAAAGAACACACGAAATAGACATTAGAGTCACAAGTTATGGCCAAAATACGAGCGCCAGTTTGGTAGGGTCTTGTCCCTGTTTTGAGATGACTTGGAATGAATTCGTTCGGTAGCATTTGAACAACCCTCACTTTTTCATAGGTGATTAATAGCACGTTCCTTCTGTGCTATCCACAATCTTGCGAGCGTAAGCTTAGCCCATTTACAGACCATTTATATTTCAAGTAGCTACCTCTAGACCTCAGTCTTCTTTTCCAATGCTTTCGGTTGCCATTTTGTATTTTCCTGACTCTTACCTCAGTCTTCTTTTCCAATGCTTTCGGTTGCCATTTGGTATTTTCCTGACTCTTACTCCTGTCAATGGATAAGCTATCCAAATGTAGCTCTATGGGACACTTGTTTCCATAGATATCCAAAGGAGAAAAAATCCCATCTATCCAAGTTGTTGCAATTGTTTCAAGCGTAGATGCTACTCTTAATTTGAATTGTGTAGGTTTTACCAACCTAAAAGTTGTGGGGATTTCAGCATTGTAACTCGTGAGGAGGAAGAGGCCCACATCCCTAACAATAGAAGTATTCATCCCTTTTTCTAACTCATTGAAATGAAGAACCAAACGTATGCCTTTTGAAAACATGCAATGATCTGTACCAGAGAGAGTATAAAAAAACATGCAATGATCTGTACCAGAGAGAGTATCAAAAGTGGACACATATGAATGTGACTTCTCGTTAAAATCTACTGTCAGCTGTGCACCAGTGCAAGACCATGACATCTTTGATTTTGAATCGTTTTGGTGCGACTGTTTGTCCAAGAAGCCATAAACGATAGAACCAACCACTCTGATCTTCTAAGTCCGTGAATAGTTCTTGTCAAACAAGTTCAGGTTTCCTTACAGATTTGTTCTTTAGCATGTATGATAAGGGTGCACTTTAGTCATGTCATGCGAAGTAGTTGCTAAAGTTCTCATCGATCTTTTCTATTGTGAACTTTAACTCGTAACTGAGAGTTTTCAAAATGCAAGATACTTTCTCTGATAAAGGAATTGACCTGTTGGCCCACCAGAAGGGAGCAGGGCAAGCCAGACGACTGTATCAACACCCTTCTCTGGTGTAAGAATGCTAGAATTTCTGTTCAGGTCGGTCTTGAGATAGCGGGGGCCATGCTATTCACATAAAGGTTTTGGCCCGCAGGGCAGTTGGGCAATTCTTTAGCCAGAGCTCTGGTGTATGCATTGAGTGCCACTTTTGAAATACAATATGCCGAGATTCTTAGGCTGACCTCTGGATGACAGGTCACCTGAGTTGGAATCCTCTAAAAACTGTTGCACAAAAGCATCTATCTTTTCCTCTGAAAGGTTGCCTATGTCAGAAAGTTGCTGCACAAAAGTTGCATTGTTGATTCTCTCTAACATGCCAAGATGTGAACCGAAATTGATAATTCGACTGCTTGAAGAAGACGGTCTAAGAAGAGGAAGAAGCCTTCTAGTTACATTTTTAACCTCCCAATCTGCCCAAAGATTTTCAGTTGATAGAATGCCCAATTTCTCATTTCTTGTTGTGAAAATTACCGTGAGAACTTCCTTTGCTGATTGGCGGACAATTTCATAATCCATGCCTTTGTTTGCACCAATGACAACAACAATAGTCCCTTGACCACCACCTTGAGGACGCCATGGATTCCAACTAGTAGCTCGGTAGCTTCAGAAACCCTCGCGCGAAACCAATTACACAGATTTTAGACCAAAGAATTTATCAAGATACAATTAAATTGGCAGGAGAGAGATTTATGGTGGAACGGAAGAAGGATCTGGTGTTAAAAAGACGACGCAATACGACAGTTATAAGTTATGCCGAGTGTAGTCAGAGTAGTTGTTATAAATTATGTCGATGAAGACCGACAAACTTCACCTCTTTGCTGCCGATAGAGACCGGCGATCGAGTTGATATGATTGGATATTGGGCAAGTTGCTTGCACGACAGAGTGAAAGAAAGCATATTTGCATGTTCCTTCTTAAAAATACTTTTAATCTTACTTTCATCTACGTGATTTCGAGCTCCAGTTCCTCATTTTTGGGCCTCGGCGATGCAAGGTCATTGCGCAGAGACGTGGCTGTTGTGGGCGTGTCATTTTTAGTGATTGGGGCTGTGTGCCACTTCCTGTGAGTCGTGGGACTCTTACCTTCCATATGCATTTATGGATCAAAACCCTAAATTTGCACCGAATTTTGGAAGGTCCGATCTTGACGGTTTCTTGTTTTTTCTTTGCTGGTAAGAGGGAAAACCCAAAACATGTCGCGCAGTTTAATGTGCAACAGAAAACCCTTGTTTATCCATGATTCGCGAGTCTAGGGTTCCGTCTAAAATCAAGGCGCCTCAAAAGCTTCGATTTTATCTTTGAAATTCCTTACCATCATGAGTGTTGCATGTTATCTCACGATACCAATTGGTGCAAAATGATTAGAAGTGTTTTCCACGCCCATCTAAATGAGAAAAACGAGGATTCAATGTTGCTCGTCTGAATAGTCACAGCTGTAAAATCATGATAGTTTCATAATTTGCATCGGACTTAATGTCCTCAAGTCCGCCGATGGAAATCGGTGAAGTTCTTTCCAAGACCGCCGATGGCAATTGGCGAAGTTCTTCGCAAGATCTCCGACGGCTTCGGAGACATTCCTCGCAAGACCTCTAATGGCTTTGGAGAATCTCCCTTTAACCTAACCAATGAACATCGGCGAAGTTCCTCTCATCTCTACCGATGGACCTCGGAGCTCGTTTGATCAAGACCGCTGGGTTTCAAAGTAGTTGCTCTTATGTTACGTGATGATTTTAAGGATGAAAATTTATTTCCAAATGTAGAATTTTGGCTAATCTTACTAATCCTTTATATGCCAATCATAAAATGTTTGGCTATATTTTTATAAAAATATTCAAATTTATAAAGATTTTATATAGTTTGTATAAAATTTTAGCCATTTTAATGGTAAAATAATTTTATCCTATAGAATTTGGGTGAATCTTTTTTGGGAAAAACCATGGAAAATTAGCCCATAAACTAAATTTAACCCCTAAAAATGTATCTTTCAACCGAAGAAAAGAAACATTTGGTTATATGTAAGTTCAATGAAATAAAACATAATGACCAACTCCTCCCACTTTTTTCAAAACCAATCAATGCCTAACAAACCAAAAAAATTGCCTCTTCACATTATTAATTTGAAAAAAAGCCAAATAATTTTGTATTTAAATTAAATTTAAATTATTTGAATTTAAAACATTAAACTTTTAAAATGACTTGTAAACACAAGTCTTTTACTCATATCAATTTTGAGCATAGGCGAGAAATCAATAATGTAGACCCATGCTAACGTTGTTGGAGGAAATTTTTAAGTATTCATAACTTGCTCATACGAAGTCAAATTTGTGTTATGAAGAATACGAAGATGCATGTCCAACGATCCAACCAATCATGCCATACAAACATTTCATCTGTGTAATGATCTCTTATCCCCATTTTGTGGATAACTAAGGAGATTATGTCTCGATGCCCTCAGGTTGCATATATGGAGTGTTGAGAGACTACATGACCAGTAGTACCCTTTGCACAGATGGAAAACCCACTCAAAACCACAGATGGTCATAGTTTTGCAGATGGAATCCACCACACCAGCTGGTTTCCGGAAGGCAGTGGGCCTTGCTCCATGAGGTACAAGTCAGTATTATGGTGAACATCATTTCAATATTCAAGCCATTTGATTATTTTCTATCTTAGATTGCTCTAGATTTCATGATATATGCTTGGACATTATGCCTTTTGTCGTGCTTCACCTTGGTGGTTGACATTGTGCCCTAGTACGTGGTTTTCCTTGGGGATGGGTTTGCTACTTGGAACTCCCTTAATGAGTCATCGTACCATTTTCGACCAGACTACCACTTTCCATCATTGTTCCCCTATGTTTCCTTATGTCTTGGGATTTTGGGGTGTATTGACTCAAGAAGGGGTTGTCCCTCATTCCATGGGAAAAAGGGACTAAAGGGCCAGAGGGGTTGATGTTGGGTAAAAGATAAAATTCTTGTATAAACCTTTCAGATGCTTTTCCTAGGGATCACCCAAGAAAACAATGAAACACTTATCTTTGAATAAAGGGGACCCACAATATAATAAATAATGCTTAAAAGGTTAGTTGAAGGATATGAGGTCTCATCATGAGTCGACCTATCACGTCCATGAACATCTAGTGGTATGACATTACCATCATTTGGTCACCAAACCAGGGTAATGGCTCTCAGTTGCATGACTGAGAGAAAGGGGGTCTCATCACGAGCCAACCTTCTCATTTCCATTAGGTGTTTGTGGGTGATGTTGCCATCACCTAGTCACCATGCCAGAGCAATGATCTTCAACCTCTTCTTATTCTATATTGAAAGAAAATAAAGAAATAAAGATAAAATGCTTGATGGGCTTTGAAAAAGTGCATTGTGAATGAAGGTACCACACACCCTCTACAAAGGCACCCATGAATGAGACACTACAACCCCTTATATGTCATGAGCCTTATTCCCATTGATTTTTTACCCCAACCACTTCATCCACTTTACATGGCTTAGAGAGGGATCTTTTGGAAACTCTCCTTGACCTAGGGAAAGATCTACCCAATAGGACACCTCGTCAACCCTCCCATATTCAAGCTTGACAAGTCACATAGTGTCTTTGAGTTGTTAATTGTTTGATATAGTGATCTTTGATGCACACGCTTGGATGAATTATTTATTGATTGGATTCACTTATCATGATATTATGACTTGAGATCCTTGGAGGGTGTGTTCATTTGTCTTTGTAGGACCTAGTTGGTGGACAGTTTTGGGAGAACAAGCATAGGTTTGGCTTCCATGGGGCTACAAGCCCACAGGTTGGATGCCATGGGCTCGCATACCAGATCGAAAAGATCAGACTTGGAAGGCCTTGATGATGTCTTGGACGACATAGCCCAACCCTCACTTGCCAAACAATTTTCCCAAGAGGGGCAAAACGTCCTCTTTTTTAGCATGACATCATGTGTTGGGGGCTAGGTCATGGTGGTGAGATGATATGCTTTGGCACTTGGACGTTTTGAGGGATTTGAGGTCTTGACCTTGAAGGAAGGCATTTGGATGTTTGACACGTGGCTTTGGAAATCCTAGACACCCTCCTCCTACACCAATGACTTGCTCCTAATGCCAAAACGTCCCCTAAAGGGATGGCGTCCTTCTAAATTAGGGTCTTATTTGTGCAAAAGTGAAATTTTAAGGGAATTATTTAATATTATTTTGTAAAAGGGGAAAGATTTGGGTTGTTAACCCCTAATCTTGTGTTTAACCCTAAAGTATGTGGACAAACTATGTTATCTACATTTTGTATAAATAGAGATCATAAGATCTCATTTTTAACATAACTCTCCCTCTTGTGAGAGGACTTGGTTTGAAATTTGTGCCACACTTGGCTCTTTTTATCTTTTGTGCACTTGTTTATGGCTATATTGATGAATGGTTGATGGAGGAGTGAGGCGCTAGCCTTGGATGATGTTTTTCTAGCTCTTATGGTGGATTATCTTAGCATTTCTCTTGATCTTGGTATGGTGTTCTACTATCATGCTATCATTTTTTCAAGTCAAGTATTGTTATGCTAGAAACTAGGTGGGAAGTATAAGGGAATACACCCCCACCATAGTCTTCATCATTTTATTGCTTCATCTTATTGATTATACAAGGGTTTTTCAAGAGAAGTATAAGGACATACACCCTCTTAGCTTAAACCCTAGCCTAGAGAAACTTGCATTGAGAAGTAAAAGGGCTTACACCCCCAAGGAGGTAGCTTCTCTAATCTCTTTGTTTATTTAACTCCATTAACCCAATAGTAAAGGAACTAGTCATACCTTTTTTCATTGGAGATATAAAATCATTGCCCTGGGAAACATAATTTTTGGTATTTTGAAAGGTTTCTTGCTTGAAGTTGATTTGCATCATTGAGAGTAGTCTTCCCCCACTAGGGCGTCCCCTCTCTCCCACTACTCTAATTGTTGTTACAAACTTTAACCTACCACCATTAGGGTTGCATAACCCTAGCTACTAACACTCTCATAATTCCTAAACTAACCCTAGACTAACTTCTAAACTTTGCTCACTTACCCTACTAACTAGGGGACATCTTTTGGGCTAGCTCTTGACACTTTTTCATGGTTGATTTTGTTGTTGCATTCCATTGAATGCTACTTCCATAAGGCTGCAATTTATGCAGAAAACACATGTTTACAACGACCATCTTCTCTATCTTCTTAAGTACCATCTTTCAGCCTATATTCATTGCTAATCTTGATGTTGATTTACTTAACTAGTTTAGATCTTTGTATGTTGACTTCGATGTTTTATTTTCTGATATAAACTATCATTTATATTGCAAATTAGGGACAACAAGATTAACTTGTTGATCCAACTAACATATATCATTGCAAAGTGTCTTTTCTTCTGTCTCAAGAAGATACAATGATCCAAAGAAGTACTATACCTGTGGGACAACATTACTTAACTTACAAGGCATATTTTTCCACCTTTCATCCCACTTAGAATTGACCTCTAGAGGCTTCACTTCCTTTTATATCCATCTCCATCCAAATCCTCCTAGGGTCACCGAGATTGCCTCCCTAGAGTGATCTAGTCACCCTTGAAGTGTGGGGCCTACATCGAGGTGACATTGGGTGTAGGATTCCCAAGTTGTAGCACTTTATTTGTAGTTGGGTCAGGCTTTGCCCAACCTACAACTTGTGCTATAACATTTTGGCACCGTTGTTGGGGAAGATTTTGAATCTTCTTCGTACCCTAATGACACTTTGGTAAGTTTTCCCAAATCCTTTCCTTTAGTTTGCTTGACGACTCCACTGAAGGGACATTTCCTTTCCACCCTCCTTGATGAGCTCATCTTGAAGCTCATCTGGAAACTCCACCTTCCCAAAACCCACTTTTCCCTTATCTGTTTCCATCCTTTGGTGAGCCTTGAACTCATTTGGCGACTCCCTTGAGGTATTACCCTAAGTAATGGAACCATGGCCTCACGGGACTTACCATGGGAATTCCATAAAGTTTATCCCTCCTTTGATGTTCAGGATATTCCTAGATATCCAAGCCATTGACCGGTGGAATGGAGGGAAAATTGCCCCAAGTTTGATGGTGATTCATCTCTATAAGTCATCCATGTCATGAATTATATGAAGTATGCTTCGAGCTTAAATGTGTTACATGAAGATGTGTTGATGAAAGTTTTCGTGTTTTCACTGGAATCAAGTCAAAAGGATTGGTTTTCACACTCATGTGATCTAAAGAGTATCCCTTCTTCTACAAAGATCATTGAAGAATTTCTCAGGAAATATCGACCAGCTACTCAAATTTTGCAAGATTCTTTCTAAGAGATCAAAAGCACTCTTTGCCGAGAAGTTTTTCTGATCGATGATGAGACATATGATGAAGATGAAGTATCTTCTCTTCCACTTGATAAGGACATCCAAACCTCTGCTCCTCCTACACATCAAGAATAAGACATGATAAGTTATAATCCTTTTGAAAACTTTGATGATGCCTTATTTCCATGACTGTGGAAATGAAGAAAAATGCCAAAAGGATCTCGATGAAGTTTCTCTTGTAGAAGACCTTAACGAGACTTTGTTATCTTCTTTCCCTTTTGAAGAAAACGAATTTATTTAGTCTTGTGAAGAAGTGATCAAAACCTATGATGCAGATTAATTCACGGAACAACCCTTAGGTATAGTTGACAAACACTTTGATGATTTCAAACAAGTTGGCAGACGTAGAAGGGACGTGGGTTGCTTCATTATTGATAGAGATGCCATTTATGACATTCAGGCTAGCTCTCAAGCATAAGGGGTTGAAATGCCATTTTCAGAGGACTAGCCTCCATTCATATATGATTCAGATGTTTGGAATTCTAGTGATGACATGGTTACATATTTGTTCTTCCCTTTCGAGGATGACTTGTTGCAACATGATCTTCATTCATCCTTTGGTACATACCCTTTTGAGGATGCAGATTTGTTTTGTGAGGAATTCTGACCGTTGTGCTCATATTTTTAGGAATACTAGGACGTGGCCACCTCAAAGTAGTTAGAGGTTCATTTTTCAAAGCATAAGTATTTTCATCTTGGGGATTTACATGGAGATTCACAGAGGAAGAGGCGGTGTTTTTATACACCTGAGACTGTTCCTTAGCTCTTACCCTCTTCTCCAAGAGATCATGCAATATTATTTCGATATCTCATCTCCTCTCAGCCTTGGACAAGCAGTGAGTCTTTATGCATTGATGAAGATGAGCCTTTGTCTACATATAATAACCCCTTTCAGAGATGGATTGAGCAGTCTTGTGACTACACTTTTAGAAGGGATGATCAGACTGATGGTTTCTCTTTCCAACAGGATTTCCTCCCTCCCACCCATCTTCATGAGTTTTTCATGATCGATTATATGTGTTTTTATATTCATGATTATTATGTGCTTTAATTATCTGTGTTGTATTATATGATTAAGTACAGGGGGAGATACTTTCATGAGATGGTCAAATGGTTGCATTGGTTGTATGAATTCACCTTACATCATCCAACACATGATCTTCAGGGCCCTAAGGCCCCAGTTAAGTAGGCATAGGTCTACCAGGAGATGTTGCAGTTTTCATGCACTCTACGACGAGCACATGTCCCCAAGTAGGAGCTCAAAGTTATCCCCATTTTGTGGATAACTAAGGAGATTATGTATCGAGGCCCTCAGGTTGCAGATATGGAGTTCTGAGAGACTACATGACCAACAATATCCTTTGCACATATGGAAAACCCACTCACCACCACAAATGTTCATAGTTTTGCATATGGCATCCACCACACCAGCTGGCTTTTGGAAGCCAGTGGGCCTTGCTCCATGAGGTACAAGTCAGTATTATGGTGAGCATCATTTCAATATTCAAGCCATTTTATTATGTTGTATCATAGATTTCTCTAGATTTCATGATGTATGCTTGGACATTATGCCTTTTACCCTGCTTCACCTTGGTGGTTGACATTGTGCCCTAGTGAGTGGTTTTCCTTGGGGATGGGTTTCCTACCGGGAACTCCCTTAATGAGCCATCATATTATTCCCAACCATACTTACCACTTTCCATCATTGTTCCCCTCCATTTACTTATCTCTTGGGATTTTAGGGTGTATTGACCCAAGAAGGGGTTGTCCCTCATTCTATGGGAAGAAGGGGCTAAAGGCCCAGAGGGGTTGATGTTGGGTAAAAGATAAAATCCTTGTATAAACCTTCCATATGATTTTCCCAAGGATCACCCAAGAAATAAATGAAACACTTATCTTTGAATAAAGGGGACCCACAATATAATAAAGAATGCTTAAAAGGTTAGTTGAAGGATAGGAGGTCTCATCACGATCTGACCTATCACGTCTATGAATATCTAGTGGTATGACATTACCATCATCTGGTCACCAAACCGGGGTAATGTCTCTCAGTTGCATGACTAAGAGAAAGGGGGTCTCATCACGAGACATCCTTCTCATTTCCATTAGGTGTTTGTGGGTGACCTTTCCATTACCTGGTCACCACACTAGGGAAGTGACCTTCAACCTCTCCTTATGCTATATTGAAATAAAATAAAGAAAGAAAGATAAAAGTCTCAATAGGCTTGGAAAAAGTGCATTGCGGATGAAGGTACCACACACCCTCTACAAAGGCACCCATGAATGAGACACTAGGATCCCTTATATGTCATGATCCCTATGCCCATTGAGTCTTGACCCCAACCATGTCATCCACTTTACATGGATTAGAGAGGGATCTCTTGGAAACTCGCCTTGACCTAGGGAAAGATCTACCCAATAGGACACCTCGTCAACCCTCTCATATTCAAGCTTGAAAAGTCACATAATGTCTTTGAGTTGTTGATATTTGATGCACATAATTGGATGGATTATTTATTGACTGGATTCACTTATCATGATGTTATGACTTGAGATCCTTGGAGGGCATGTTCATTTGTCTTTGCAGTACCTATTTGGTGGACAATTTTGGAAGAACAAGCCTAGCTTGGGCTTCCATGGGGTTACAAGCCCACAAGTTGGATGTCAGGGGCCCGCATGTCGGATGAGAAAGATCAGAATTGGAAGGCCTTGATGATGTCTTGGATGACATAGCCCAACCCTCACTTGCCAAATGATTTTCTTAGGAGGGGAAAAGCGTCCTCTTTTTTAGCATGACGTGATGTGTTGGGGGCTAGGGCATGGTGGTGAGATGATATGCTTTGGCACTTGGAAATTTTGAGGGGTTTGAGGTCTTGACCTTGAAGGAAGACATTTGGATCATTGCAACGAGGCTTTGGAAAGCCTATACACCCTCCTCCTACATCAATGACTTGCTCCTAACACCAAATCGTCCCCTAAAGGGGTGACGTCCTTCTAAATTAGGGTTTTATTTATGCAAAAGTGAATTTTTAAAGGATTTTTTTAATATTATTTTGCAAAAGGGGAAAGATTAGGGTTGTTAACCCCTAATATTGTGTTTTACCCTAAAGTATGTGGAAAAACTATGTTAGCTACATTTTGTATAAATATAGATCATAAGATCTCATTTTTAACATAACTCTCCCACTTGTGAGAGGACTTGATCTGAAATTTGCACCACACTTGGCTATTTTTATCTCTTGTGCACTTGTTTATGGCATATTGATGAATGGTTGATGGAGGAGTGAGGCGCTAGCCTTGGATGATGTTTTTCTAGCTCTTGTGGTGGATTATCTTGGAATTTCTCTTGATCTTGGTATGGTATTCTACTATTATGCTATCATGTTTTTCTAGCTCTTATATGGATTATCTTGTGTTTTACCCTAAAGTATGTGGAAAAACTATGTTAGCTACATTTTGTATAAATATAGATCATAAGATCTCATTTTCAACTTAACTCTCCCTCTTGTGAGAGGACTTGGTCTCAAATTTGCACCACACTTGGCTCTTTTTATCTCTTGTGCACTTGTTTATGGATATATTGATGAATGGTTGATGGAGGAGTGAGGCGCTAGCCTTGGATGATGTTTTTCTAGCTCTTATGGTGGATTATCTTGGCATTTCTCTTGATCTTGGTATGGTCTTCTACTATTATGGTATCATTTTTTCAAGTCAAGTATTGTTATGCTAGGAGCTAGGTGTGAATTATAAGGGCATACACCCCCACCATAGTCTTCATCATTTTATTGATTCATCTCATTGATTATACAAGGTTTTGTTAAGAGAATTATAAGGGCATACACCCTCTTAGCTTAAACCCTAGCCTAGAGAAACTTGCCTTGGGAAGTAAAAGGGATTACACCCCCAAGGAGGTATCTTCTATAATATCTTTGTTTATTTGACTCCATTAACCCAATAGTAAAGGCACTAGTCATACCTTTTTGCATTGGAGATATAAAATCATTTCCTTGGGAAACACATTTTTTGGTGTTTTGAAAGGTTTCTTGTTTGAAGTTGATTTTCCTCATTGAGAGGATTCTTCCCCCACTAGGGTATCCCCTCTCTCCCACTACTCTAATTGTTGTTACAAACCTTAACCTACATCCGTTAGGGATGCATAACCCTAGCTACTAACACTTGCATAACTCCTAAACTAACCCTAGAATAACTCCTAAACTTAGCTCACTTACCCTACTAACTAGGGTGCATATTTTGGGCTGGCTATTGGATATTTTTCATGGTTGATTTTGATTTTGTATGCCATTGAATGATACAGCCAAAATGATGCATTTTTCTACAAAAAACACATGTTTACAACAACCATATTCTGTAGCTTCTTAAATTCCATCTTTCAGTCTATATTCATTGCTAATCTTGATGCTAATTTACTTAACTAGTTTATATCTTTGTATGTTGATTTAGATGTTTTATTTGCTGATATAAAATATCATTTAATTATGCAAATTAGGGACAACAAGCTTAACTTGTCGATCCAACTAACATATATCATTGCAAAGTGTCTTTTCTTGTGTCTCAGGCAGGTACAATAATCCGAAGAAGTATTATACAGTTGGGACAACATTACTTGACTTACAAGGAATATTTTCACACATTTCATCCCACTTAGACTGAACCTCTAGGGGGATACTTCATTTTATATCCATCCAAATCCCCCTAGGGTCATCGAGATCGCTTCCCTAGAGTGACCTATTCACCCTTAAAGTACAGGACCTACATCGATATGACATTGGGTGTAGGATTCCCAAGTTGTAGCACTTTCTTTGTGGTTGGGTCAGGATTTTCCCAACCTGCAACTTGCGCTATAACATGACCGTTGCGACCAATTCATGCAAGAAACCCTAGGAGGTTCATTATGGCCCTTCGAGACATTAGATTTTTATTATGTAAGTTGTGTTGGAATAATAATGGCGAACATCATACATCTAATATGTTCCAGTGATAAAAATTTCACTTTTTCAAATGCCTAAAAATTGCGCTCAAAGGCATTTTTTAATGAAATTTTGGGTCACGCTTTCATTGATGCTTTTCCCAAATTAGATTAATTCAGTTTTTGTGTCATATGTGATATATAATCTCTTATTTTATCCGTTGACATGATGGTTATGTGTCAATAGTGTATAATTATAAACCCACAAAAATCATCCAACTGACGTTAAGAGCGCTTAGTACTGTTCCAGAGATGAGGTGACTTGTTTTCCTTCAAGATACATTTCAGATCCAACGCAAGACCAATAGGTGATATGGTTAACCTATCTGATGCCAAGAGACACTTTGGTGATTGCGTTTTAGCCATAGAACCAAGAAACACAAAGTAAACAAGCTCATGTGGCACACAAATGTAAGTTATTGGTGACACATACTTGTTTGATTATGACTGTGACCATGAAGTAAATCAAGAACTATGAGTGTCAGTGATCATTTATCCAATTAGGTGTGAATATATTATTCATCGGAAAAAGGTATGAGATTTACTGTTGACACAACGAGAAGGATCCAAGCTAAGAGGAGGATAATATAGGCCTTAAGATGAAGGTGGGATTTGTTGACCAAGTCAGAATTGGCGAGAGGAAGAAGATCATCATCTATGCACTTGGAGATGAAAAGGGGTCGACATCCTTATGCTAGCATATCAATAACAAAAGAGGGAAAAAAACAATGCATCGACTAGGGAGAGGCAAAACTCGTCGATGTGCAATGTATCAAGGCAAAAGGGAGAGATGTTGTTGATATGTGATGAATCGAAGAAAGTGAAAGTAAGTTAGTCAGTGAAAGGGATGTGTGCAACGAAGGTAATCATGTGAACATTACCGATGTGTTGACACCGATCATGCAAACTTCGTTGGTCATAAAGACATGTGTCAGTGAGGTTTAGTAGAATTTCCCCGACGCATCAACCAAGTTCACAGGAAAGTGACCTATGTATTGGTGAAGAAATCAATGGTGCACCAATGTGGAGGTGGAAGAATGGGTGCATTTTCCAGTACACTATGTATCAACGCAAGAGGAAGGAACTTGCTAAAATGAGGCTCGAAGGGTCAAAGTGACCTGAGGAGGAATTGGAAAGGGTAAAGTAGGAGAGCATGAGGAGAAATTGGGCTTAGCCATCCGCATGAAGGAGAGAGAATGAGGGTTTCAGTAGGAAGATTTGGAGGGGGGGGGATTTATTTTCTTAAAGAGATGATAATAGAACAAAATTGGGAGGTTTTCTTTTATGCACAACATATTCCTAAATAAATAATTTAGTAATAAATGTGCATTGAAGAGAACCATTTTCGAGTAAAATATATACACTATTAATTCCCAAACATTAAATTTTCAACCCAGGGAGGTTCGTAAACTTCAAGGTGCAAGAACACCATGTGCAGGATTGGAGCCTAAACTATTCTAATCTAATATATAATGCCGACAAATGAACTTCAAAATGCAATGAATGAAATCAAGACAAGCATACATGAAAATTGAAACCACAAGATATAGCTTAACACTGGATCACAAGATCATGTCTCTCGAGTTAGATCTCGATCTTCAATGGCTTATTCTTGTAGTGGCTAACTAAGCTACGGGAAAACCAAATTAAAGAAAACTAGATGTTGAAATTTTGGTATGCTCCTTTAACCATAGACAATGTCACATCATTGTCACGCAACCATAGGCATTCACATATGCCACCCCCGAGCATACTAATCTTTACTTAGAATAATTCTGGAACGCCTACTCCATAACCAACAAATAAACCCTAGTTTCTAACTGCAGCAACAACTCAATACAAGTAGGAAAATCGTTTTCCAAGGGTAGCGTACAAGAGAGAGAGAGTCTCCATATTCACAGAACAAGTTTCATACACAACTGCACTAATCTCTCTCTCAAACTTGCGCCATTCTTAGCAAGAATATCACCAAGAATATCACCAAGAAAATCACCAAGAATATCACCAAGAGAGAGACCAAGACCAAGAGATGACCATGTACCCATATTCCTCCTTGTAGTTGTAGTTGTAGCCCCCATTGCATCTCTCCACAATACTTGCGCACTAACCGGGTGCAAAAATGAACTAAAATGTCCTCTATTTATATTAATCTGTCCAATGACTTTTCTGGCTGGGCTGACCTGACTTTCTGGTAATTATATATATATTTTTTTATCTTTTTCCTGTGGAGCCGACTTGTATTTATGGAATATAATATTCTAATATTATTTATTATACTAGGCAGACTTGTCTTCTAGGGTTTCTAGACATATGTTTAATGGTTCACTTGGTTTTAGAATATTCTATTCTAAGTCATAGGTTACATGTGGAGGTTAATACCTCCCACAACTACCAAAACATCAACATTCCCTCTTAGCTAGGGAGGTATTAACTAAGATGTTCTTCATGTAGTGGTCTCAAACACAACCATCCATATCACATGGAAAGGGTGAGACTCACATGGTATTGCATACCAATCTAAAGGTAGCATCACCATAGCCACATAGGCTATCATATTATCAAACAAATCATGTAACAAGTATCACCATCATAGTTGCACATTAGCCATCTAACTGGAAAACACATCCAACACTATTTTTTGTCCCTCCATCTAGTAACCTCTGATGCTACTAATTGACACTCTAAATGGGAATCATTTCTGACACTATAGGTCAACATCTAGTTCATACAGAACTAGTAACTCATCGGCTCACACATAATCTAAATACCAAATTTAACACTCCCTCTTAACGTGAAAGGTATTCCTCTTGGCACAACCATCATCATTGCTTCTGTATTTTTGCACACATCGGTCATTGTCCTATTGTCAATTATGGATCTATATGTCATAGGAAGTTATGCACTTTCATTGGAGTAGCGTACCAAACTTCATTGGAGTAGTGTACCAATCTTCGTTGGAGTAACATACCAACCTGTGTTGGGGTAATATACTAGCCTGCATTGGAGTAACATACCAACCTACACTGGGGTAGCATACTAGCCTGTGTTGGAGTACCAACCTGTGATGGGGAAACATATCGGCCTGCGTTGGAGTACCAACCTATGCTGGGGTAGCATACCAACCTGCGATGGGGTAGCATACAAACCTGCATTTGGGTAGCATACCAACCTGCATTGGAGTACCAACCTGCATTGGGGTAGCACCCACTATTGGGGATCTCATCACTTCCCTCTACTGGGGAAAAAATCACTTCTCACTAATTGAGAAAAAAACATTTGGACCACTCCAAGCTTGTCCCTGACAGAGGCTTGGTCAACATATCTACTACCTGTTCGTCGGTATCAATATACTAGAGCAAGTGTCTCTTCATATTCTTCTCCCTCTTGCTGGGAGAATCCTTTGGACATAAATCAGGATTTGTACATCTCTAGGCTATGTATCTGCAAAATGCTTGATCTTGTAGATCAACTTGGAAGTCACCACTTACTTTCTTTATGGTCTCGGAACCAAGGAAAATATGTGTATCCTGGTCCTTTTGACTGGCTTCCTCCTCGGTTACTGTAGAAAAGTCTACTGAAGCAAGGGAATCTTCCCATAAGATATCATATCTCCTTGAAGCCTCTGAAGAGTCGATCTAACATTCTTAACCCATGGCATCTACCTGTCAATTCCAAAAGACGTCTCTCTCTTCCATATGAATATGAAAGTCTCTCAGTCTCCATTCTCCCTCTAAAGCTTGACTCCCTCCGAGTCATAATCTTCGGAGCCATCTGCTCCTCGTGATATGGCTCATTAATGTTGCATCCTACAAATTTTCATGGGACCACGTTGGTCTCTTCTTGGTTACTGCAACGATTCTAGGTAGACCCTTCTGACTCTACTAACTCTTCTTGATGATCTGAAGAGTGATCAACCTCACTAGCAGGATTTTTTCAATGATCTTTGGAGCCTTCTACTCCTTACAATCAATCTCCATTTTGTATCTCGCAAAAGTACCCTTCTTTGTCTTCTTCTTCTTTGGTACATGGATGTACATGGTCATGTATACAATTTCTTATCTGGATAGCCTACTCCATGTCTCAAACTAGAGACCATCTAATATATTGTCTCCTGCAATCATTACTGTATCTTGTCTAAGAGTTATCACTTGTGACCTGCTTGGAACAAGGACAACAAAGGGGAAAATAGTAGACAAGAATAATACTCTTATGATAATAAAAGAAAGAATGAGAACAATAATAACATGATCTCCTTCTTAGAGTTATTGCTTGTGACTTGCCTGAAACAAGAACCAAAATAAAAATACAATAATAAAAAATATCTCCTAGAGAGATGTTAGTTCATCTTGCAAGCATTTATATCAATAGTACTCATATGCTGTCAAGTATTCATTGTATTTAGTAGTAATAAAACCTTTCAAGGATTGTTGTCACAAGTAGCAATGTAGAAATTATCAAACTTGATATGTGCAAATTGGAAACTTATTAATTTAATCAAACCTGGAACTTGGAGTCTTATCTTCAAGAATGAATGTTGTTGATTTTCTTCTGAGTATCCTTCACTCAAGATGACAATTATTCTCTTTAACCTATCCCCTGTACTTAAGACAATATGCTTTCTAGGCAGAAATCTGAGTTAGAGAATATAGTGAAAATAAACTCTAAAGTCTCAACCTTAATCAATCTAATACTTTGACTAAAGTTAGTTTCTAACATTAACTTTGAACAAAGGTTAGTATGATAATCATAACTTCAATAGATCAAAATACAACTAGATGTTCATAAGGTCACAATAATGCCATAAGAGTTAGAGGCATATGAAAACAATCAAACCTGGAGTGCATTGTTCCTATGAATGTGTTGGATCTGAGATCCCTCTGGATCTACGATTGTTTCTTGGACTAGAGACCCCTTCTCTTGCAATCACACTCAAAATAGTGATACAGTTTAAACATATATAAGTACATACCTCTGGAAACAATGACATGCAATGACATACAGTGGCACCATCTGGTAGTAGTGGAAAACAATGAAGAACCCTAAAACTTCAAAGTTCTCCAACTTGCAATCTAAAGGTAACTATAGATGGGATAGGGTAAGGAGCACTAGAAAAAACAAATATTAGGCCCAAAGTTTCACAAAAACTTTACTTCAATTGGTATTGCAACCGGTGTTGGCACTGCAACTGGTTCTGCAACTAGTGTTGCAATTGGTATTGCAACTGGTACTGCAAATGGTGTTGCAACTGGTACTACAATTGGTCTTGCAACTGGCACTGCAACTGGTGTTGCAACTGGTACTACAACTGGTGCTGCAATTGGTGCTGCAATTGGCGTTGCAACTGGTATAAAGGAACTATCATGAAGGAACTGGCAATGCAAACCTAAGGTTTTTATGAGTAAACCCTAATATCTCAACTTCAAAAAAATTCATATCTGATCCAAGGAAGTGATGCACCCTACTTAGGCAACCTTCTTAGTGAGTTCAGTAAGTGCTCAACGAACTTGGAAATGGGGGAAACTAAGGATCTTTCTTCTAGTGGTTAGACTGTTACGAAGGAAACCAACTCTGATACCATGTTGAAAATTTGGTATGCTCGTTTAACCATAGACAATGTCACATCATTGTCACCCAATCATAGGCATTCACACATGCCACTCCTAAGCACATAAACCTTTACTTAGAATAATTCCAACAAGCCTACTCCAGAACCAATAAATAAACCCTAGAAGCTAATTGCAACAACAACTCAAGACAAGTAGAGTGCTCCTTCTCCAAGGGTAGTTCACAAGAGAGAAAGTCTCTGTATTCACATACCAAGTACCATACACAACTACAATAGTTGCAACTGCGCTAATCTGTCTCTCAAACTTGTGCCATAATTGGCAAGAATATCACCAAGAAAATCACCAAGAGAGAGACCAAGACCAAGAGATGACCATGCACCCTTATTCCTCCTTGCAACTGTAACTGCAACTCTCCAAAATACTTGTGCACTAACTGGGTGTACAAATTAGATAAAACATCCTCTATTTATATTAATGTCCTGTGACTTTTCTGGCTGGGACGACCTGACTTTCTGGTAATTATATTTTTTGTTTATCGTTTTTCTGTGGAGTCGACTTGTATTTCTAGAATATAATATTCTAATATTATTTATTCTACTAGGTTGACTTGTCTTCTAGGGTTTCCACACATATGTTTAATGGTTCAATTGCTTCCAGAGTATTATATTATAATTCATAAGTTACATGTGGAGGTTAATACCTTCCACAACTACCAAAACATCAACATTAGATTAGAAGACAAGTAAGGCAGTCTGAAAGTAAATATAGGATTCACCCAAACATCCATTCAAATCAATCAGCTTAATGAGGTTACTCAAACCCTCATGTGTGTGTGCTACTGACCTAAGGTGGAATTTACCAGTTTTAAGAACAAATCCCCCAAACTCCTAATTAACCCTATACTAACAAAATGGTGTAACATAAAAACTTCAAAGAACATGCTTCAGAGACTTGTCCTTGAGAAAAGATACACTTGAAAAAGAAAGGCATGTGTTAGTACAAGATTGGTTCTGTTCTATGGTACAAGAATAGATGTGTTGGTATGAGATTGGTTTCGTTATATTGTTCAAGAATGGATGTGTCAGTATGAAATTTTGTTCTATGCTATTTATATAAATGGATCCACCTTACAACCATGCCCCTTCTAATGTTGCATCACAATACATAACAACATATATAAATAAAACAAAACTTAACATTATATTAACAATAGAACAAGAATAATGAGACAAAACATAGTAACAACAATAAAACAATTACATTAACAATAGAACAAAACCTTGTATTAAATATATTAAATAACAAAAGTGATGAAACAAAACAACAAAAATGAAAGTAAACAAAACAATATAAACAAAAATAAAGTAAACAAAACAATATATTAATTGTAACAATACATAAATAAAACAACGTAACTAACATAACTTAACTTTATATAACAACATAATACTCACATTACAACTTATACAATTCCGTGTAACATTAACACAATCATCATAATTCACAACACCATACATATAAATCTTCCATTATAACTCAAAATAACATATGTATCATAATTTTAACGCCATGGAACCTCATGTATTCAACAGATGTACTCACACTGTTTTACGCCATATTTAAGTTACGCATGATATGAAACTATGGAATGATGTATGACTATGAAACACACGATATTTATAACTACGGAACAAAACAACACAACAATAAAACTGCGCGAAGATATACATGAAACTATGGAACGATGCATGACTTTGAAACACACGATATTTAAAACTACACAACAATAAAACATGCACGAAGATATATATGATAGGAACAATATGCAACATTGGATTGAGGAATTGTTAGCGTTAAAAGAGTGGGTCAAAGGAAGAATAGGTTCCTTGTACGGTGAGTTTTAGGATTTGTTGAATATGCAATTTTGTAAACAAGGAACGAATGAGAGGATGGAACAATTCCCTGTGCAATCAATTTGTAAATTTAATGGACAATTTTGTTTTGTAAGCAAACACAATGGTAAATTATCAAAGCAATACAAAATAGGACAATGAATGAACCATATATTCGAAGGAAAGAAAACTACAATCTAGTTACAAATGTAAGAGAGCTAAGCTAATGTTGAAATAATGTTGAAATGTACAGAACAAACTATAATTAGATATATTATATAATATTAGAACATAGTAGTTGTGGGCTGAGATGGTGGGCCCTCCCAACCGACGTCACATTGCCTAGGAAGCTACAGGATCACAAACGGTTCCCACCACAACTAGTTCTCAAAATTACCAACATATCACTATATTAAAATAAGTCTAAAAATGCATGACCTATAGATATCACTACTCCAACATTCATAAATTAAAGCAACAAAACCCATCATCCATTGCCCCTCCTCCTAATTACAATACACACACACACACACACACACACACACACACACACACAAGGCAAGGAATAACAATATTCTAGAATCCATGGATCATGTCATCTTTGTTGCCTAAGAATACATTGGGACCAATCGATACACAACATAAATTCCCATGCTATGAGTCTTAACCAGGATTTACAAACTAAAAATACACCATCGATTTATTTTCCTAGCATATGGTTGCGCCCAACTCTATATTGGGTGATCTCATGACTGGGAGCATGAGATCGCTTCTCATGTATTCTTGGAATTATTGAGTTGGCGCAATCTGTTCTCCTTGATTTCATGGTAGTGGATAAGGATGAGAACCCAAAAGAAGAGCTTCACGAAATCATTGCATAACCGATTGAAATATGGTCTTCCACATGTCTTGAAGATGAGGATGAGAACATAAGAGAAGTACACTAGATCTAAAATTCATAATTGATCATAATCAGGACATATCATGAAATTTGTGCAAGTGACAATTAAATAACCAACAATAAATCATAAACCGTACCTTTTTTTGGAAAACGACTCGCAAGAAACCCAATTTTCCATCATAGAAATAAAACCCATATTTCAGACTCTTCAATTTTTTCTTCATGTGCACAAAAATTGAGGGCGAAGTTGACTATCTATAGTTTTTATTAATTTTAGATAAATTATTGCCCCTAAGTTGGAGGTCTACACATGCAAACTGGGTGAAATTTGACTCATTATTCTGAATGCTGACGTCGCTACAAAGAAAACCCACATTACCATTTTTTCCTAGAAACACACAAATATGTCAAATAACAGAATGGTAGTGTTGGTGTGGGAATGTTGAACTGCAGTAATGGTATAGGAATGATGATCATGCCAGTACAAGAATCACATTTCACAAACCATCGTCAATAAACCATGATATAATCATCTTTTATTTACTAAAAACGTAGGAAACGATGTATTAACCACACTAAATGTATATTCATGAATGACAATAGACAATGACAGTTTATGGTGTAATTAGACGTATATTATTGGTGAAATGCGGAAAAAAGGTGTAATGATGAATGTATTTGTATAGCAAGAAATATGGAAATTAAATAGGCAACTATGACTTCATCCTCTTATTAAGAACATTCGGATAACTTAGGAATGCGTTATGGTGTACAAGGAGAAGACAGTATAGATGTTGCTTTGTGTTTGTATTTATATACCACAGATTTCCTTTTCATTGCTAGGTCCTATGAACAGAGTATAATTTTCATTATGGTGGAGTTAAAATGGAAGGTTTACTAGGTAGTTATGAATGGTACTTTCTAAGCGGTAATATTGCGTAGTGGAGCATGGAATGGGTAATAGTGGTTATGCATCATGTTTTCCAAATTCTTAGTAAATTAAAGAGATTTATACATGTTTTACCTCAAGTTACCTTTTCTTTGAATTATGAAGCATGTTGAAGTTGATCCGGATTTATGAGTAGAACGAAATGAAAACACAAATTTATAATATTAACACAAAGACACGGTCAATAAAAACAACGATACATTAAAACTGGACTTCTATTAAATAAGAAATATGTTGAAACTGTAAAACGCAGACTGAAACAAGCTTGCTAGAATGGTGGCAACTTATCTCTGAGAAGAGATGTGATGGATACGCTCATTCGCAAGAAGATGAGTACAATGAGGCTCTAAAGTAATTTTTACAATAAACATGAATCCAAAAACCCTATACATCCAAAAACCTAACCCTAGGAGATGAAGCGTCAAAATTCACGTGGGCCCTATTGGGGTAAGTTAGTACATCAACTTCCTGGGGTCGTAAATTTTGCATACGATCTCCATTTAGGTCACATGATATCTTGTTGGAAAGGTTTCAACCAGAAGATTCATTTTGGGGGCTCAATCAAAGCCTTTGGTAATCATTGTGGTTCCCGGTTGTGAAAAAATATTGTTTAGGCCTTCAAAATGGCCCCAGAAGTTTGGGAACCAAAAAACTGCTAAAACTAGTAAATTGATAGAAAACTGTATTGAGAATAGGTGGGTGGCTACTGATATCCTCCTATATCAATTCTCCCCCCTTAGAAAGCAATGGTCTCCATTGCGTTGATTTCCCCCATCATATGAGGAAATTTTTGTTGAATTTGGCCCCGGGTGAGCCACTTGCCTTGGTGTAGGAGCTTCCCTGCTTTGACTACCCGATAAACATGGATCCTCCACTAGCATGTTCCCTTGACCTATGTGTCCATGATCTGATTAGTAGATGTATGTTGCATACAGTTAGGGTTGATATCTATTGGTGTCAATTGTTCTGCTATCTCTGAGGTGTCCAATAATGGTGGAAAATATGGTCGAAGGAGGTCCACATTGAACACTGGGTGCAAGCCAAGGAAGGGGGGAATGTTGAGCTCAAAATAATTGTCACCCACAACCTTGGTGATGGTGTAAGGTCCATAATAGAGTGGAAAAATCTTCCAATGAGGCCCTATAATGCGTTATTTCTGCAAGTGCAACCAAACTTTGTCTCCCATGTGAAACTTGTGAGGCATTTGGTGTTGATCATGGCGTTGCTTGTACTTGGCATTGGACTTCTGTAAAATATCATGAACCTGTTGGTGGATGTGATGGATCCACTCAATGAATTGAGTGGATTTTCCAGCTTTAGTCGAAGCATGGGATGAGTCTTCCTGGGTGGCCGCAAGGGGTAGTGCAACATCCATGGGACCCAATGGTTGAAATCCAAACCCCACCTGAAAGGGGCTATGGCCAATTGAGTTGTGTATGGATCTGTTGTAGCTATGATGAACATAGGGAAGACTCTCGTCCAATGTGTGCGGGTGATTGGAATTTTACATGCACAAGATATACACGGTCATCTGATTGATGACCTCGGTTTGGCCATCTGTCTGGGGGTGGAAGGCAATGGATTTGGTGAGCTTGGTGTCCAGCAGTGACCATAGGATCGACCAGAATGTGGTGATGAACCAGTTGTCCCGATCTGAGATAATGGTTTGTGGGATACCAAAATGTACCCACACTCGTTCAAAGAAGAGCTTGGCAATAGCCTTTCTTATGATGCTCTTCTTGCAGGCGGCCAAAATCGCCATCTTGGAAAAGCGATCACCAACCATAAAAACATAGTTATTTTCCCACTTGGTGGATGGAAGGCCCAACATGTAGTCCATTGAGATGGATTCCCATGGCCTGTTAGGAGTAGGCAGAGGGGTGTACATGCCTTGTTTCTTAGTGGCTGATTTGGTAATAGCACAAACAATGCAGTATCGAATATACTTGCTGACATCCTGTCAAAATTTCATCCAGTAGAAGTGTCGTCCAACACTGCCATTGTCTTTTCCATGTCGAAGTGTCATGCCACCCGACTGTAGTGGAATTTCCAAATCATATTCGCTTGCTTGCTTGGTGGAATGCATAAATGGCCCAGATGACACAACAACCCATCCTGAAGATGGAATTTAGTGGCAGTTGCATTTGCACCCAACATCTGGTAGGTGTTGTCTAAGTTGGGATCTGTCTCATAGAGGTGTGGCCATCTGAAGGTCTCATGGCCGCAAGAGTCTAGCACCATGGTGAGTGTCACTATTGGAGATCAGTTGAGGATATAAGGGACTCGATTGGTGCTTCATGTTTTATACTTGATGTTGAGGTGGAACTGCTGCAAGTATGTGGACCACTTCTGATGGTAGTAATTCTACAATTTTCCTTGTGTATGCATGAACTATAGTGGCTTATGATCATTGTAGATGATTGTCTCCTTCTCGAGAATGTAATTCTTCCATTGGCGGTGTGCTTTCACAATGGACTAAATTTATTTTTTGTGAGTAGGGTACTTAGATACAACATATGATAATGTCTCACTATGATGGGCCACGGGGTGGCCATGCTAAGTGAGGACTATGCCCACAACATAGTTTGAAGCAATTGTCTCGATTTCAAAGGGTTGTTATAGGTCAAGTAATGAAAGTACTAGGGTTGAGCACAAGTGCTACTTCATATCAAAGAACTCTTGTTGTTGGGACGGGCCCCACACAAATTTTTTCTTACCACCACCCCTGGTTACTTGGTTGAGGGCCCATACAATATGGGAGAATCCCAACACAAACCTGTGATAGAAATTGGCAAGGCCTAAGAAGCTATGCAGCTCAGTGAACATGGTTGGGGTTGGCCAATCATGGATGACTTGGATCTTGGCGGGATCCACATGCACACCATGCACATCAACAATGTAACCTAGGTAGTCGATTTTGTCCATGCTAAAGGAGCATTTTTCCAAGTTGGCATAGAGCCTGTGTTGTCGCAGAGTGTGCAGAACTTGTTGAATGTGTTGCAAGTGTTATTCCCAAGTCTTGTTGTAGATGAGGATGTCATCTAGATACACCACTAAAAAATAATTGGTGAAATTCTCAAAGATATCGTCCATCATCCTCATGAAAGTTGTTGGGGAATTTTCAAACCAAAGGGCATGGATAACCATTCAAAAAGGCCTTTTGAGTTGAAGGCAGCCTTCCATACATTTGTCTGCTCTATTGGGACCTAATGGTAGCCAGAATTCAGATCAATCTTACTGAAGTATTTTTCTCCCTTGAGTTGATCAAGGAGATTATCTATTCGGGGAATCGGGTATCGATTCCTGACTATGATTTTATTTAGGGCCCGATAATCAATGCAGAGTCACAAGGTCCCGTATTTATTCTACACCAACACGATTGGTCTTCCAAAAGGCGATGGGTTGGGTTGGATGTACCCCTTGTGGAGTAGTTCATGGATATGTTTCTTGATCTCCTCATTTTCTAACAGAGAGCGACGATAGACTGGTGCATTGGGTAGCGGTGCACTGAGGGTCAAATCAATGGAATGATTGACCTAACAGTGCAGAGGTACCCCAGTAGGTGAGGAGAATATGTCTTTATATTCTTCCACGACCTTATCCACTTAATTTTGTTGCATGGGGAGGTCAGCCACGGAGGCCATGGATGTGGTTGCAATCTTCCACTCACTCGTAGAGAGAATCACGAAGAAGACAAACTTCCTGGTCTGATAAATGACCTTTCTGCATTGCTTGGCAGAAATCAAAGAAATGGCACTAAGTGGGACTAACTCGGGTATCCTATACAATTTATTGTTCAAATTAATAATAACACTGTGAGGCCTAGAGTCATATACAACATGAAGTTTCCATAAATAAGGTTGGCCCAAAATAACATCACAAACTTCAAGGGGAGCAACATCACACAATACCTCATCTTTGAATGGCTTGATATCATACGACATGTGACATTCTTGGCTGACGCGAAGATCACTCCCTTAGCGAAGCCATCCAATGGTGTAGGGTTGCGGGTACGACACTGTCGACAAGGCCAACTACTTAACAATCTCCATTGAGATGAGGTTATTCTGGCTACCACTATCAATGATGAAGTGCAGTGGAGTGCCTTTCACTCAAATCTGTGAATGAAAGTGGCTCTCGCCTTTCTTTGGCTCATCAGGTTCATTGGGTTGGATATTGGTGGTAGCAACGATGGCACTGGGTTCCACATTAATGATCCATCTCCCCTTTTTTGTTTCTGACTTAGTATCAGAACCCACATCTGATTCATAGGCTTTCAACTCTGCCACCAATGACTACTTTGAGCGACAATCAGCAGTGTTATTCCAAGCGCTCTTATGGAAGTCGCACCACTTCCCAGTATCTTTCTTTGTCTTTTCATTGTCCTTATTTTCTTGCATATTAGACTGGTTGTCCTGAGGATATCCATACTTTATCTGTCCTTTGTTCTGCTGGTTGGGGCTTCCTTTTCCCTCTTCTGTTGTGAGGGGTTCCTAGACCCAAACTGTCGCATTTTTTGTTTAAGCTTCTGCTCAATTTTGACATCATATCGATAGGTCGCGCCTAAGGACGAGATGTAAAAAAAATACATATATGCATGGATGTATCTATGCAGACCACCGTGATACTTGAGCACCATATGTTTCTCAAAATATTTGATACCCATCTTTGTGTGCAAGGTATGGAAAATATTTGTGAACTCTGGCACTGCTTGGTCACTTTCCTGCCACAGTGTGGTCAATTTTGTATACATGTTGTCATAACTTCCAACTGGGTAGTATTGCTCCTTAATAGCATACCTGAAGGATTCCCAGGTAAGTGCAACTATAAATAATGAGGTTTCCTCTATTTCCTTTTTCCCATAGAAAGTCTCCCACCAATCTTTGGCAGGGGGAACAACTTTGAGGATTGCAAAAGTAATATTTTCTCTATTCGAAAAGTTATGTACAGAAAAATACCCTTCTATAAGATTCAACAGTTTGTCTACAACATATGCATCTATATGACCTTAAAATATAGGAATATCAAAGTTGATATTTACCTTAAAGGGGGCGACACCTCCGCTCGAGGTAGATGCGTCACTTGTCGACACCCATTGAAGGATTTGTGCAAAATTGTCCATCATCTCGTTCCTTTGTTGCTCGAGGGATTCCTCGAGAAACATATTGAAAGGATCTCATGTCATGTCATATTTCTTTTAGATCTCCATGGAAGGTTTCTTTGGCATGCGAGATCAGTTTTCCTCAAGAGAAACAAGCTCGAGACCCAACTCTCTATACCCTGACCTCATCAAGGACTTGCACTAAAAAACGACAAGGAGTAGACTGCTCTGATACCATTGATATGGATTTATGAGAAGAAGAAAATGAAAACATAGATTTGTAATATTAACACAGATACACGGTGAATAGAAACAACCATACAGTAAAACTGGACTTCTATTAAATAATAAATATGTCGAAATTGTAAAATGAAGACTGAAACAAGCTTGCTAGAATGGTGGCGGCTTATCTCTGAGAAGAGATGTAACGACTATGCTCATTTACAAGAAGATGAGTACAATGAGGCTATGAAGGCCCTTTTACAATAAACATGAATCCAAAAACCCTAGACATCCAAAAATCTAACCCTAGGAGATGAAGCGCCAAAAGCCATGTGGGCCCCGTTGGGGTAAGTTAGTACATCAACTTCCCGGGGTCGTAACTTTTGCATACGATCTTCGTTTAGGGCGCACAATAGCTCATTGGAAAGGTATCAATGAGGAAATTTGTTTTGGGGACTTAATAAAATCCTTTGACTATCATTGAGGTTCATGATCATGAAAAAATTTCATTTAGGCCCTCAAAATGGCCTCGAATGTTTGAGAAACGAAAAACTGCTAAAATAGTAAATTGTCGGAAAATTGTTTTGAGCTTGTTGGAATAGGTGGTTGGCCACCGATATCATCCTAGACCAATCCTCCCCCCTTATGAAAATTTTTTCTCCATTGCGTTGAGTTCCCCCATCATATGAGGTAATGTTTGTTGAATTTGGCCCTGGGTGAGCCACCTGCCTTGGTGTAGGAGTTGCCCTGCTTTGACAACCTGATAAAGCTGGATTCTCCGTTGGCGCATTCCCTTGACCTATGTTTCCATGATTTGATTAGTGGATTCCTATTACATGCAGTCATGGTTGAGCTCTATTGGTGTCAAATGTTTTGATATCTCCGAGGTGTCCAATAATGGTGAAAAATATGGCCGAAGGAAGTCCACATTGAACATTGGATACAAGCCAAGGAAGGGGGGAATGTTGAGCTCAAAATAATTGTCACCCATAGCCTTGGTGATGGTGTGAGGTCTATAACGGAGTGGATGAAGCTTCCGAAGAGACCCTTTAAGGTGCTCCTTTTGTAAGTGCAACCAAACTTTGTCTCCCACCTGAAACCTGTGTGGCACCCAGTGTTGATCATGGCGCTACTTGTACACGGCATTGGACTTCTGTAAAATATCTTGAACATGTTGGTGAATGTGATGGATCCTCTCAATGAATTGGGTGTCTTTGTCAACTTCATTCGGAGCATGGGATGAGTCTTCCTAGGTGGCTGCAAGGGGTAGTGCAACATCCATGGGACCCAATGGTTGAAATCCCAACCCCACCTGAAATGGGTTGTGGTGGGTTGAGTTGTGTATGGCTCTCTTGTGGCTATATTGAAAATAGGGAAGACTCTCATCCCCTATGTGGGGGTGATTATAATTGTACATGTGCAGGATATGCACGATCATCCAGTTGATGACCTTGGTTTGGCCATCTGTTTGGGGTAACTCAGCAGATTTCGTGAGCTTGGTGTCCAACAGTGACCACCGGCTCGACCAGAATGTGTTGAGGAATCGAATGTCCCAATATGATATAATGATTTTTGGTATACCAAATTGTACCCACACTCGCTCAAAGAATATCTTGACAGTGGCCTCTGCTGTGATGCTCTTCTTGCAAGCGGCTAGAATCACCATCTTGGAAAAGGAATTGACGACCACAAAAACACAATCATTTCCCTGCTTGGTGGATGGAAGCCCCGACATGTAGTCCATTGAGATGGATTCCCAGGGCCTTTAAAGAGTAGGAAGAGGGGTATACAGGCCTTTTTTCTTAGTGGTCGGTTTGGAAATAGCACAGGAAATGCATGACCAAATATAATGGTTGACATACTATCCAAGTTTCGTCCAGTATAAGAGTCGTTGCAACACTACCACTTTATTTTCCACGCCGAAGTGTCTTGCCACCTGACTATAGTGGGATTCCCAAATCATCTTTTCTCATTTGCTTGATGGAACGTAGAGATGGCCCAGATGGCACAACATCCCATCCTAAAGATGGAAGTTAGTGACAGTTGTGTTTGCACCTAAAATCTGGTAGATGTTGGTGAAATCAGGATCTGTCTCATAGAGGTGGGGCCATTCGGAGGTCTTGTGGCTGCAAGAGTATACCACCGTGGTGAGTGCTGTGATTGGAAATCAGCTGAGGAAATCAACGAATCGGTTGGTGCTTCCTGTTTTATACTTAATGTTGAGGTGGAACTGCTACAAGTATGTAGACAACTTCTAATGGCGGTCATTCTACAATTTCCTTTGTGTCTGCATGAACTACAATGACTTATGATCAATGCATATGATTGCATCCTTCCCGATAATGTAATGCTTCCACAGGCGGTAGGCTTGCACAATGGAGTACATTTCTTTGTCATAAGTAAGGTACTTACGAACAATATTTAATAATTTCTCGCAATGATAGGCCACGGGGTGGGCCTTTTGAGTGAGGACTGCGCCCACAACATAGTTTGAAGCATTCGTCTCTATTTCAAAGAGTTGTTGCAGGTCAGGTAATGAAAGCATTGGGGCTGAGTACAAGCCTTGCTTCAGATCAACAAACACTTTATGTTGGGATGGGCCCCACATAAATTTTTCCTTACCACCACCCCTAGTTACTTGGATGAGGGCCCATGCAATATGGGAGAATCCCACCATGAACCTGTGATAGAAATTGGAAAGGCCTAAGAAGATACGAAGCTCAGTGAGCATTGTTGGGGTAGGCCAGTCATGGATGATTTGGATCTTGGCTAGATCCACATGCAGACCATGTGAATCAACAATGTAACCTAGGTAGTGGAATCTCTCCATGTCGAAGGAACATTTTCCAAGTTGGCATATAGCTTGTGTTGTCACATAGTGTGTAGAACATGTTGAATGTCCTGCAAGTGTTCTGCCCAAGTCTTTTTCTAGATGAGGATGTCATCCAAATACACCACTACAAAAGAATTGGTGAAAGGTTGCAAGATATCGTCCATCATCCTCATGAAAGTTGTTAGGGTATTTTTCAAACCAAAGGGTATGACCAACCATTTAAAAAGACCTTATTTTGACTTGAAGGCAGTCTTCCATATATCTGTCTGCTTTATTGGGACCTGATGGTAGCCAAAATTCAGATCAATCTTACCGAAGTATTTTTATCCCTTGAGACGATCAAGGATATCGTCGATTCTGGGAATCAGGTACCGGTTCCTGACTATGATTTTATTTAGGGCTCGATAATAAATGTAGAGTTTCCAGGTCCCGTATTTCTTCTGCACCAACATGATTGGGCTTCCAAAAGGCAATGGGTTAGGTCAGATGTGCCCCTTGTGGAGAAGTTATTGGATCATATGCTTGATGTCCTCATTTTCTAACAAAGAGTGACGATAGACTGTCCATTAGGTAGTGGTGCACCAAGGGTCAGATCGATGGAATGCTTGACCTGATAGTGTAAAGTTACCCCAGTAGGTGAGGATAATATGTATTATTATTCTTCCATGACCTTATCCACTTGCTTCTTCTTCATGGAGAGGTCGGTCATGATGGTCATGGATGTGGCTGCAATCTTTTTCTCACTCTAAGAGAAGATCATGAAGAAGAAAAACTTCCCGGTCTGAGAAATGACCTTTCTACATTGCTTGGAAGATATCAAGTTAATGGCATTAGGTGAGACTACCTCGATTATCCTGTATAATTTCTTGTTCAAAGTAATAAAAGCACTACGAGGATTAGACTAATATATAGCATGACGTTTCCATAAATAAGGTTGGCCCAAAAGAACATCACAAACTTCAAGGGGAGAAACATCACAGAATACCTCATCTTTGAATGGCTTGATGTCATATGACAAGTGACATTGTTGGCTGACATGAAGATCACTCCCTTGGTGTAGCCATCCAATGGTGTAGCGTTGTGGATACGGTGTTGTTGGCAGGTCCAAACACTCGACGACATCCACTGAGATGAGGTTCTTCTGGCTACCGCTATCAACAATGAAGTGTAGTGGAGTTCCTTTCACCCACATCTATGAATGAAAGAGGAACTCTCCTTCCTCTGGCTGATCAGGTTCACTGGGATGGATCTTGGTGGTAGCAATGGTGGCATTGGGTTTCGTGTCAATGATCCATCTCCCATTTTCTGGTTCTAACTCAGAGTCAGAACCTGCATTCAATTTAGAGGCTTTCACCTCTACCACCAATGACTACTTTGAGTGATAATCAACAGTGTTATGCCAAGGGATCTTATGGAAGTCACACCACTTCCCGGTATCTTTCTTCATCTTTTCATTGTCCTTATTTTCTTGTGGCTTAGACTGGTTGTCTTGAGGCTGTCCATATTTTCTCTGTCATTTTTTATGGAGGTTGGGGCTTCCCTTGTGTTGCTTCTGTTGTGAGGGGTTCCCAGAACCAAACTATTGTGTCGTTTTTTTAAGATTCTGCTCGATTTTGATATCATATCGATAGGTCACGGTTAAGGACAAGATGTCCAAAAACTCCATTTTTGCCTGTATGTATCTATGTAGACCACCGTGATACTTGAGAAACAAATTTCACTCAGAATATTTGATCCAAATTTTATGAGAAAAACGAAATGAATACAGATTATTAACATGTGCTTAACACAAAATAATAGAGATACAATAAAACTAGTTTTCTATTCAATAACGAAATAACTTGAAACAACAAAATGCAACAGAAACAAGCTTGCTGGAATGGTGGCGGCTTATCTCTGAGAAGAGATGTGACGGCAGTGCGCATTCACAAGAAGAAGGTTACAATGAGGCTCTAAAGGCCTTTCTACAATAAGCAAGAATGCCCAAAACCCTAGACATCCAAAAACCTAACCTTAGGAGATGAAGTGCCAAAAGTCATGTGGGCCCTATTTGGGTAAGTTAGTACATCAACTTCCCGGGGTCATAACTTTTGCATATGATCTTCATTTTAGGCATGTGATAGCCCGTTGGAAAGGTATCGTTGAGGAGATTCATTTTGGGGGCTCAACTATGCCTTTATCTATCATCAAGGAGATGGATCCCGAAAAACCTTCATTTAGGCCCTCAAAATGGCCCCGAAAATTAAAACTGCTAAAAATAGTAAATTGCCAAAATTGTCAAAAAACTGTTTTGAGCCAGTTGGAAAAGGTGGGTGGCCACCGATATCCATCTGGATCAATCCTCCCTCCTTAGGAAGAAATGTTCTCCATTGGATTGAGGTCCCCCATCATATGAGGAAATTTCTTCTAAATTTGCCCCCCAGTGAGCCACTTGCCTTGGTGCAGGAGTTGCCCTGCTTTGATGACTCGATAAAGATGGATCCTTTGTTGTCAAGTGCCCTTGATCTGTCTATCCACAATCTAATATTTGGATTCCTGTTGTATGCAGTCGAGGTTGAGCTCTATTGGTGTCAGTTGTTTGGCTACTTCTGAGGTGTCCAATAATGGTGGGAAATAAAGGCGAAGGAGATCCACGTTGAACACTAGGTGCAGGCCAAGGAAAGGAGGAATGTTGAGCTCAAAAGAATTATCCCCCACGACCTTGGTGATAGTGTACGAACAATAATGGAGTGGGAAAAGCTTCTGATGGGGTCCTGTAAGGCGTTCTTTCTGCAAGTGCTACCAAACTTTGTCTCCCACCTGAAACTTATGCGGCACTCGATGTTGATAATGGCATTGTTTGTACTTGTCACTGGACTTCTGTAGGATATCCTGAACCTATTGGCGGATGTACTGGATCCGCTCAATGAACCAGATAGCTTTGTCAGCTTCAGTTGGAGTAGGAGATGAGTCGGTCGAGGTGACCGCAAGGGGAAGTGCAACATCTATAGGACCCAATGATTGGAATCTCAACCCCACTTGAAAGGGGTTGTGGCTGGTTGAGCTATGTAGGGCTCGGTTGTAGCTATGTTAGACATAGGAAAGGCTCTTGTCCCATGTGCGAGGGTGATTTGAATTATACATGCAAAGGATATGCACAATCATTTGATTTACAACCTCGGTTTGGCCTTCTGTTTGGGGGTGGAAGGTCGTGGATTTGGTGATCTTGGTGTCCAACAGTGACCAGAGGCTCGAACAGAATGTGTTGAGAAATTGACTATCCCGATCTGAGACAATGGTTTGTGGGATTCCAAAATGTACCCAAACTCTTTCAAAGAAGATCTTGGCAGAGGCCTCTGCTGTGATGCTCTTCTTGTAGGCAACCAGAATCACCATCTTAGAAAAATGATCAACAACCACAAAAACACAGTCATTTCCCCGCTTGGTGGACGAGAGGCTTGACATGTAGTCCATTGAGATGGATTCCCATGGCCTTTCAGGAGTAGGAAGAGGGGTGTACAGGCCCTATTTCTTAGTGGTCGGTTTGGCAATAGCGCAGGCAGTGCAGGACCTGATATACTTGCCAACCTCCTGTTGAAGTTTTGGCCAGTAGAAATGTTTATATAGCATTGCCATTGTCTTTTCGACACCGAAGTGTCCTGCCACCCGACTGTAGTGGGATTCCCAGATCAACTTCGCTCGCTCACTTGATGGAACAAAAATATGGCCCAGATGACACAACAACCCATCATGAAGATGGAAATTATCGACAACTGCATTTGCACCCAAAATTTGGTAGGTGGTGGCGAAGTCAGCGTCTGTCTCATAGAGTTGGGGCCATCCAAATGTCTCATGGTCGCAAGAGTCTAGCATCGTGGTGAGTTTCGCAATTGGCGGTCTGTTGAGGCAATCAACGACGCGATTGGTGCTTCCTATTTTATACTTGATGTTGAGGTGGAATTGCTGCAAGTATGTGGACCACTTTTGATGGTGGTCATTCTGCAATTTTCCCTATGTGTGCATGAAATGCAGTGGCCTATGATCAGTGTGGATGACTGTCTCCTTCCCAAGAATGTAATGTCTCCACTAGTGGCATGCTTACACAATGGAGTACATTTCTTTGTCGTAAGTAGGGTACTTACGGATAGTATCTGACAGTGTCTCACTATGATAGGCCATGGGGTGGTCGTGTTGAGTGAGAACGATGCCCATAGCATAGTCTGAATCATTTGTCTCGATCTCAAAGGGATGTTGCAGGTTTGGTAGTGAAATTATTGGGGCTGAGCACAAGTGTTGCTTCAAATCATCCAACGCTTATTGTTGGGACCGACCCCATGCAAATTCAGCCTTACCACCACCCCTGTTTATTTGGATGAGGGCCCATGCAATATGGGAGAAACCCAACACGAACCTGCGGTAGAAATTGGCAAGGCCCAAGAAGCTCCGAAGATCAGTGAGTGTTGTTGGGGCTGGCCAGTCACTGATGACTTGGATCTTGGCTGGATCCACATGTACGCCGTGTTGATCAATGATGTAGCCCAGGTAATGGAACCTGTCCATGTCGAAGGAGCATTTTTCCAAGTTGGCATATAGCTTGTGCTACCAAATTTGATTTAGAGGCTTTCACTTTGGCCACCAGCGATTGCTTTGAGCGACAGTCAGCAGTGTTATGCCAAGGGCTCTTATGGAAGTCGAACCACTTCCCAGTATCTTTCTTTGTCTTTCCGGTGTCCTTCTTTTCTTGTAGCTTGGACTGGTTGTCCTGATATTTTCCATCTTTGCTCTATCCTTTGTTCTGTGGGTTGGGGCCGCCCTTTCCTGGCTTTTGTTGTGAGGGGTTCCCAGGCCCAAATTGTCGCGTCTTTTGTTTGAGCTTATGCTCGATTTTCACGGCATATCGGTAGGCCACGCCCAACGATGGGATGTCCATAAATTCCATTTCGGTCTAGATGTATCTATGTAGAGCACCGCGATACTTGAGCACCAGATTTCACTCCAAATATTTGATACCCAACTTGGTGCGCAAGGTATGGAAGATATTTGTAAAATCCAGCACTGCTTGGTCTATTTCTTGCCGCAGTGTGGTCCATTTGGTATACAGGTCATCATAACTTCTGAAAAGGTAGTATTGTTCCTTAATAGCACCCCTGAAGGATTCCTAGGTGGTCGTGACTGAAAATAATGAGGTTTCCTCTGTTTCCTTTTGCTCACAGAAAGTTTCCCACCAATCTTTGACATGGAGAACGACTTTGAGGAGCGCAAAAGTAATCTATTCTCTATTCGAAAAGTTATGGACAGAAAAATAGCCTTCTAGTAGATTCAACCACTTATCTATAGAATTTGTGTCTATTTGACCTTCAAATATAGGAATATCAAAGTTTATTTGTACCTTCAAGGGGGCGATGCCTCCATTCGAAGAAGATGTGTCGCATGTTGGTATTCGTCGAAGGATTTGCGCGAAACTATCCATCATCTCGTTCCTCTGTTGCGTGAGCACTTCCTCAATCAACAGTTTGAAAGGATCTCCTGTCCCATCATCTTTATTTTCTCCTGCCATGGGAGGTCTCTTGGGAATGCGAGAGCTTCTGTCCTCAAGAGAAACAAGCTCGAGACCCAACTCCTTGTACTCCGACCTCGTTGGGGACATGCATTAAGACGACAAGGACCAGACCGCTCTGATACCACTGATCCAGATTTTATGAGAAAAACGAAATGAATACAGATTATTGACAAGTGCTTAAAACAAAATAACAAAGATATAATAAAACTGGTTTTCTATTCAATAACAAAATAAGTTGAAACTGTAAAATGCAGCGGAAACAAGCTTGCTAGAATGGTGGCGGCTTATCTTTGAGAAGATATGTGACGAAAGTGCACATTCTCAAGAAGAAGGTTACAATGAGGCTCTAAAGGCATTTATACAATAATAAATAATGCCCAAAACCCTAGACATCCAAAAACCTAACCCTAGGATATGAAGCGCCAAAAGTCATGTGGGCCCCATTTGGGTAAGTTAGTACATCAACTTCCCGGGGTCGTAACTTTTGCATACGATCTCCGTTTTAGGTGTGTGATAGCCCGTTGGAAAGGTATCTTTGAGGAGATTCATTTTGGGGGCTCAATAATTCGTTTGACTATAATTAAGGATCTCGATCCCGAAAAACCTTCATTTAGGCCCTCAAAATGGCCCCAGAAGTTTAAACTGCTAAAAATAGTAAATTGCCAAAATTGTCAGAAAACTGTTTTGAGCCAGTTGGAAAAGGTGGGTAGCCACCGATATCCATATGGATCAATCCTCCCTCCTTAGGAAGAAATGGTCTCCATTGCATTGAGGTCCCCCATCAGATGAGGAAATTTCTGTTGAATTTGGCCCCAAGGGAACCACTTGCCTTGGTGCAGGAGCTGCCCTGCTTTGACGACTCGATAAAGTTGGATCCTTTGTTGTCGAGTGCACTTGATCTTTCTGCCCACAATATGATCATTGGATGCCTATTGTATGGAGTCTGGGTTGAGCTCTATTGGTGTCAGTTGTTTTGCTACTTCTGAGGTGTCCAATAATGGTGGGAAATAAGGGCGAAGGAGATCCATGTTGAACATTGGGTACAGGCCAAGGAAAGGAGGAATGTTGAACTCAAAAGAATTATCCCCCACGGCCTTGGTGATAGTGTATGGACCATAATGGTGTGGGTGAAGCTTCCTATGGGGTCTTGTAAGGCGTTCTTTCTGCAAGTGCAACCAAAATTTTTCGCCCACCTGAAACTTATGCGACACCCGATGTTGATCATGGCGTTGTTTGTACTTGTCATTGGACTTTTGTAGAATATCCTGAACCTATTGGCGGATGTGCTGGATCCACTCAATGAACCAGGTGGCTTTGTCAGCTTCAGTTGGATCAGGAGATGAGTCGGTCGAGGTGACCGCAAGGGGAAGTGAAACATCTATGGGACCCAATGGTTGGAATCCCAACCCCACTTGAAAGGGGTCGTGGTCGGTTGAGATATGTAAGGCTTGGTTGTAGATATTTTGGACATAGGAAAGGCTCTCGTCCCATGTGTGAGGGTGCTTTGAATTATACATGCGAAAGATATGCACAATCATTCGATTTACAACCTCGGTTTGGCCATCTGTCTGGGGGTGGAAGGTCATGGATTTGGTGAGCTTGGTGTCCATCAGTGACCAGAGGCTCAACCAGAATGTGCTGAGAAATCGACTATCCCGATCTGAGACAATGGTTTTTGGGATTCCAAAATGTACCTAGATTCATTCAAATAAGAGCTTGGCAGTGGCCTTTTTTGTGATGCTCTTCTTGCAGGCAACCAGAATCGCTATATTAGAAAAGCGATCAACAACCCAGAAAACACAATCATTTCCCCACTTGGTGGAGGGGAGGCCTGACATGTAGTCCATTGAGATGGATTCCCATGGCCTATCAGGACTGGGAAGAGGGGTGTACAGGCCCTGTTTCTTAGTGGTCAGTTTGGCAATAACGCAGGCAGTTCAGGACCTGATATACTTGTCGACCTCCTGTCGAAGTTTCGACCAGTATAAATGTTTTTGTAGCATCGCCATTGTCTTTTCGACGCCGAAGTGTCCTGCCACTCGATTGTAGTGGGATTCCCAGATCAACTTAGCTCGCTCACTTGATGGAACACAGATATGGCCCAGACGACACAACAACCCACCCTAAAGATGGAAATTATCGACAACTACATTTGCACCCAAAATTTGGTAGGTGGTGGCAAATTCAGGGTCCGTCTCATAGAGTTGGGGCCATCCAAATGTCTCATGGCTGCAAGAGTCTAGCATCGTGGTGAGTGTCATGACTAGTAGACTACTGAGGCAATCAACGACGCGATTGGTGCTTCTTGTTTTATACTTGATGTCGAGGTGGAATTGTTGCAAGTATGTGGACCACTTTTGATGGCATTCATTCTGCAATTTTTCCTGTGTCTGCATGAACTACATTGGCTTATGATCAGTGTGGATGACTGTCTCCTTCCCAAGAATGTAATGTCTCCACTGGCGGCATGCTTGCACAATGGAGTACATTTCTTTGTCGTAAGTAGGGTACTTACGAATAGTATCTGACAGTGTCTCACTATGATAGGCCACGGGGTGGTTGTGCTGAGTGAGAACGACGCCCACAACATAGTCTTAAGCATCTATCTTGATCTCAAATGGATGTTGCAGGTCTGGTAGTGAAAGTATTGGAGTTGAGCACAAGAACTGCTTCAAATCATCGAACGCTTGTTGTTGGGACCGGCCCCATGCAAATTTCTCCTTACCACCACCCCTGTTTATTTTGCTGAGGGCCCATGCAATATGGTAGAAACCCAACACGAACCTGCGGTAGAAATTGGCAAGGCCCAAGAAGCTCCGAAGCTCAGTGAATGTTGTTGGGGCTAGCCAATCATGGATGACTTGGATCTTGGCTGGATCCACATGGATGCCATGTTTATCAATGATGTAGCCCAGGTAATGGACCCTGTCCATACCGAAGGAGCATTTTTCCAAGTTGACGTATAGCTTGTGCTGCCGCAAGGTGTGCAGAACTTGTTGAATATGTTGCAAGTGTTTGACTCAAGTCTTACTTTAAATTAGAATTCCATCCAGATACACCACTACAAAAGTATTGGTGAATGGTCACATGATATCGTCCATCATCCTGATGAAAGTGGCTGGAGCATTTGTCAAACCAAAGGGCATGACCAACCATTCAAAAAGGCCTTCCTTTGACTTGAAGGCAGTCTTCCATACATATGTTTGTTATATCGGGACCTGGTGGTAGCCAGACTTCAGATCAATCTTACTGAAGTATTTGGCCCCCGTGAGTTGATCAAGGAGGTCATCGATTCGGGGAATCGGGTACCAGTTTTTGACTGTGATTTTATTCAGAGCCTGGTAATGAATACAGAGTTGTTAGGTTCCATCTTTCTTCTGTACCAGCACGATTGGACTCCCGCAAGGTGATGAGCTGGGGCGTATGTGCCCCTTGTGGAGCAATTCTTGGATCTGTTGCTTGATCTCCTCGTTCTCTAACAAATAGCGAGGATAGACTGTCCCATTGGGCAGTGGTGCGTCGGGGGTCAGATCGATGGGGTGCTTGACCTGGTAGTGCAGAGGTACCCCTGTAGGTGAGGAGAATATATCTGAGTATTCTTTGACGACCTTATCTACTTTCTTCTGTTGTGTGGAGAGGTTGGCTGCAGAGACCCTGGATGTGGCTGCAATCTTTCGCTTGTTCTGAGAGTGAATCACAAAGAAGACAAACTTCCCCATCTGAGAGATGACCTTCCTGCATTTCTTAGCAGATATCAGGGAAATAACACTAGGTGGGATTGCCTCGGGTATCCTATACAATTTCCTGTTCAAAGTAATAATAACACTACAAGGCCTAGACTCATATACAGCATGGAATTTCCATAAATAAGGTTGGCCCAAAATAACATCACAAAATTTGAGAGGAGAAACATCACACAATACCTCGTCTTTGAAGGGATTGATGCCATAGGACATTCGGCACTGTTGGCTGACGCGGAGATCGCTTCCTTGGCGGAGCCATCCAATGGTGTAGGGTTGTGGGTGCGGTGTTGTTGGCAGGGCCAACCACTTGACGACCCCTACTAAGATGAGGATCTTCTAGCTACCACTATCAACGATGAAGTGCAGCGGGGTGCCTTTTACCCACATCTATGAATGGAAGAGGTGCTCTCCTTCTTCTGGCTCGTCTGGTCCACCAGGCTGGAGCTTGGTGGTAGAAACGATGGCACTGGGTTCCGCGTCAATGATTTATCTTCCCCTTTCTGGTTCTGGCTCAGAGTTAGAATCCGCATCTGATTCAGAGGCTTTCACTTCGGCCACCAGCAACTGCTTTGAGTGACAGTCAGCAGTGTTATGCCAAGGGCTCTTATGGAAGTCGCACCACCTCCCAATATCTTTCTTTGTCTTTACCGTGTCCTTCTTTGCTTGTGGCTTGGACTGGTTGTCCTAATACTGTCCATCTTTTCTCTGTCCTTTGTTCGGTGGGTTGGGGCCACCCTTTCCTGGATTTTGTTGTGAGGGGTTCCTAGGCCCAAATTGCCTCGTCTTTTGTTAGAGCTTATGCTTGATTTTCACGGCATATCGGTAGGCCGTGCCCAAGGATGAGATGTCCAGAAATTCCATTTCAGTCTGAATGTATCTATGATGAGCACCACAATACTTGAGCACTAGATTTCGCTCTGAATCTTTGATACCCAACTTGGTGCGCAAGGTATGGAAGATATATGTGAAATCTGGCACTACCTGGTTTCTTTCTTGCCGCAGTGTGGTCCATTTGGTATACAGGTCGTCATAACTTCTGACAGGGTAGTATTGTTCCTTAATACCATCCCTGAAGGATTCCCAGGTGGGTGTGACTAAAAATAATGAGGTTTCCTCTATTTCCTTTTGCTCACAGAAAGTTTCCCACCAATCTTTGACATGGGGAACGACTTTGAGGAGCACAAAAGTAATCTTTTCTCTATTCGAAAAGTTATGGATAGAAAAATACCCTTATAGTGGATTCAACCACTTGTCTACAACACCTACATCTATCTGACCTTCAAATATAGGAATATCAAATTTTATTTGTACCTTGAAGGGGGTGGCATCTCCATTTGAAGAAGATGTGTCACCTATTGGTAGTGGCTGAAGGATTTGCGCGAAACTATCCATCATCTCGTTCCTCTATTGCATGAGGGATTCCTCAATCAACAGTTTGAAAGGATCTCATGTCCCTTCATATTTATTTTCTCCTACCATGGGAGTTCACTTGGGCGTGCAAGAGCTTTTGTCCTCAAGAGAAACAAGCTCGAGACCCAACTCTTTGTACTCCGACCTCATTGGGGACATGCATTAAGATGAAAAGGAGAAGACCGCTCTGATACCACTGATTTGGATTTTATGAGCAGAACGAAATGAATAAAAATTATTAACAAGTGCTTAACACAAAAAAACAGAGGTACAATAAAATTGGTTTTCTATTCAATAACGAAATAAGCTGAAACTGTAAAATGCAGCAGAAACAAGCTTGCTGGAATGGTGGAGGCTTATCTCTAATAAGAGATGTAATGACAATGCGCATTTGCAAGAATAAGGTTACAATGAGGCTCTGAAGGGATTTCTACAATAAGCAAGAATTCCCAAAACCCTAGACATCCAAAAACCTAACCCTAGGAGATGAAGTGCCAAAAGTCATGTGGGCCCCGTTTGGGTAAGTTAGTACATCAACTTCCCGGGGTTGTAACTTTTACATACGATCTCCGTTTTAGGCGTGTGATAGCCCATTGGAAAAGTATCGTCGAGGAGATTCATTTTGGGGGCTCAATCATGCCTTTGGATATCATTGAGGAGCTTGATCCCGAAAAACCTTCATACATGCAAAGGATATGCACAATCATTCAATTTACAACCTCGAAGGATATGCACAATCATTCAATTTACAACCTCAGTTTGGCCATCTGTCTGGGGGTGGAAGGTCGTGGATTTTGTGAGCTTGGTGTCCAACAGTGACTAGAGGCTCAACTAGAATTTTCTAATAAATCGGCTATCCCGATCTGAGGCAATGGTTTGTGGGATTCCAAAATGTACCCAGACTCGTTCAAAGAAGAGCTTGGCAGTGGCCTCTGTTGTGATGCTCTTCTTCCAAGCAACCAAAATCACCATATTAGAAAAGCGATCAACAACCACAAAAACAAATTCATTTCCCCGCTTGGTGGATGGGAGGCCCGACATGTAGTCCATTGAGATGGATTCCCATGGCCTGTCAGGAGTAGGAAGAGGGGTGTACAGGCCCTGTTTCTTAGTGGTTGGTTTGGCAATAGCGCAAGCATTGCAGGACCTGATATACTTGCCGACCTCTTGTCGAAGTTTTGGCCAATAGAAATTTTTTTGTATTATCTCCAATGACTTTTTGACACCAAAGTGTCCTGCCACCTGACTGTAGTGGGTTTCCCAGATCAACTTTTCTCGCTCACTTGATGGAACACAGATATGGCCCATACGACACAACAACCCATCCTGAAGATGGAAATTATCAACAATTGCATTTGCACCCAACATTTGGTAGGTGGTGGCAAAGTCAGGGTATGTCTCATAGAGTTGGGGCCATCCAGATGTCTCATGGCCGCAAGATTCTAGCACCGTGGTGAGTGTCGCGACTAGCGGTCTGCTGAGGCAATCAACGACGTGATTTGAGCTTCCTTTTTTATACTTGATGTTGAGGCGAAATTGTTGCAAGTATGTGGACCACTTTTGATGGCAATCATTCTGCAATTTTCCCTGTGTCTGGTAGTCAGAATTTGCATCTGATTTAGAGGCTTTCACTTCGGCCACCAACGAATGCTTTGAGCGATAGTCAGCAGTGTTATGCCAAGGGCTCTTATGGAAGTCGCACCACTTCTCGGTATCTTTCTTTGTCTTTCTGGTGTCCTTATTTTCTTATGGATTGAACTAGTTGTCCCGATACTGTCCATCTTTGCTCTATCCTTTGTTTGGTGGGTTGGGGCTACCCTTTCCTGGATTTTTTTGTGAGGGGTTCCCAGGCCCAAATTGTCGCGTCTTTTGTTAGAGCTTCTTCTTGATTTTCACGACATATCGGGGCCGTGCCCAAGGATGAGATGTCTAGAAATTCCATTTTGGTCTAGATGTATCTATGCAAAGCACCGTGATACTTGAGTACCATATGTCACTCTGAATCTTTGATACCCAACTTGGTGCACAAGGTATGGAAGATATTTGTGAAATCTAGCACTACTTGGTCTCTTTCTTGCCAGAGTTTGGTCCATTTGGTATACAGGTCGTCATAATTTCCGACAGGGTAGTATTGTTCCTTAATAGCATCCTTGAAGGATTCCCAGGTGGCCATGACTGAAACTAATGAGTTTTCCTCTGTTTCCTTTTGCTCACAGAAAGTTTCCCACCAATATTTGACATGGGGAACGACTTTGAGGAGCACAAAAGTAATCTTTTTTCTATTCGAAAAGTTATGGACAGAAAAATACCCTTCTAGTAGATTCAACCACTTGTCTACAACATCTGCGCCTATCTGACCTTCAAATATAGGAATATCAAATTTTATTTGTACCTTGAAGGGGGTGGCGCCTCCGTTCGAAGAATATGCATCGCCTGTTGGTATCCGCCGAAGGATTTGCGCGAAACTATCCATCATCTCATTCCTTTGTTGTGTGAGGGATTCATCAATAAATAGTTTGAAATGATCTCCTATCCCATCATATTTATTTTCTCCTGCCATGGGAGGTCGCTTGGGCATGTGAGAGATTCTTTCCTCAAGAGAAACAAGCTCGAGACCCAACTCTTTGTTCTCCAACCTCATTAGGGACATGCATTAAGACAACAAGGAGCATACCGCTTTGGTACCACTGATCTGGATTTTATGAGCAGAACGAAATGAATACAGATTATTAACAGGTGCTTAACACAAAATAACAGAGATACAATAAAAATGGTCTTCTATTCAATAACAAAATAAGTTGAAACTGTAAAATGCAGCGGAAACAAGCTTGCTAGAATGGTGGCGGCTTATCTCTGAGAAGAGATGTGACGGCAGCACGCTTCGCAAGAAGAAGGTTACAATGAGGCTCTGAAGGCATTTCTACAATAAGCAAGAATGCCCAAAACCATAGACATCCAAAAACCTAACCCTAGGAGATGAAGCGCCAAAAGTCATGTGGGCCCCATTTGGGTAAGTTAGTACATCAACTTCCCGGGGTCGTAACTTTTGCATACGATCTTCGTTTTAGGCATGTGATAGCCCATTGGAAAGGTATCATTGAGGAGATTCATTTTGGGGGACCAATCATTTATTTGGCTATCATTGGGGAGCTCTATCCTGAAAATCCTTCATTTAGGCCCTCAAAATGGCCCTGGAAGTTAAAACTGCTAAAAATAGTAAATTGCCAAAATTGTCGAAAAATTGTTTTAAGCCAGTTGGAAAAGGTGGGTGCCCACCGATATCCATCTGGATCAATATTTGATACCCATATTGGTGCACAAGGTATGGAAGAGATTTGTGAACTCTGGCACTGTTTGGTCCCTTTCCTGTCATATTGTGGTCCATTTTGTATACAGGTTGTCATAATTTCCAATAGGGTAGTATTGTTCCTTAATAGCATCCCTGAAGGATTTCTAGGTAAGTGAAATTGTAAATAATGAGGGTTCCTTTGTTTCCATTTTCTCACATAAAGTCTCCCACCAATCTTTGACATGGGAAACGACTTTGAGGGGCTCAAAAGTAATATTTTCTCTATTCGAAAAGTTATGGATAGAAAAATACCCTTCTAGCAGATTCAACCATTTATCTAAAACATCTACATCTATATGACCTTCAAATATTGGAATATCAAATTTGATTTGTACCTTGAAGGGGCAGTGCCTTCGTTCAAGGTATATGTGTCTCTTGTCGGCAACCATTGAAGGATTTGTGCAAAGTTGTCCATCATCTCATTCCTCTGTCACTCAAGGGATTCCTTGAGCAACATTTTGAAAGGATATAATATCCCTTCATCTTTATTTTCACCCTCCATAGAAGGCTTCTTTGGTGTGTGAGAGAAAGTTTCCTCAAGAGACACAGGCTCGAGACCCAACTCTCTATGACCTGACCTCGTCGAGGACATACACTAAAAAATGACAAGGAGCAGACGACTTTGATACCATTGATCCATATTTAGGAGAATAGCAAAATGAAAACACATATTTATAATATTAACATAGAGACATAGTGAATAACAACAACGATACAATAAAACTGAACTTCTATTAAATACGAAATATGTTGAAATTATAAAATGCACACTAAAACAAGCTTGTTGCAATGGTGGCAGCTTATCTCTGAGAAGAGATGTGATGACTACGCTCATTCCCAAGAATATGAGTACAATGAGGCTCTGAAGGCCTTTTTATAATAAAAATGAATCCCAAAACCCTAGACATCCAAAAACCTAACCCTAGGAGATGAAGCGCCAAAAGTCATGTGGGCCACGTTGGGGTAAATTAGTACATTAACTTCCCATGGTCATAAATTTTGCATACGATCTTTGTTTAGGGAGCACGATAGCTTGTCGGAAAGGTATCGATGAGGAGATTCATTTTGAGGGCTCAATCAAAGCCCTTGGCCATCATTTAGGTTCCTGATCCTGAAAAAACGTCATTTAGGCCCTCAAAATGGCCCTGGAAGTTTGGGAACCAAAAAACTGCTAAAAATAGTAAATTGCCAAAAAACATTTTTGTGCCAGTTAGAATAGGTGGGTGGCCACCGATATCCTCCTAGATCAATCATCTCCCCTTAGGAATCAATGTTCTCTATTGTGTTGAGTTCCCTCATCAGATGAGGAAATTTCTACTAAATTTGGCCCCGGGTGAGCCACTTGCCTTGGTGCAGGAGTTGCGTTGCTTTGACAACCCGATAAATCTAGAGCCTCTATCGGCGCATTCCCTTGACCTATTTTTCCAGGCTATGATTAGTGGATTCCTATTCCATGCAGTTAAGGTTGATCTCTATTGGTTTCAATTGTTCGTCTATCTCTGAGGTGTTCAATAATGGTGGAAAATATGGTCGAAGGAGGTCAACATTGAACACTGGGTGAAAAACAAGGAAGGGGGGAATGTTGAGCTCAAAATAATTTTCACCCACAGCCTTGGTGATGGTTTAAGGTCCATAATGGAGTGGAATAAGCTTCTCATGAGGCTCTGTAAGCCATTCTTTCTTCAAGTGCAACCAAATTTTGTTTCCCACATGAAACTTGTGTGGCACCCGGTGTTGATCATGGTGTTGCTTGTACTTGGAATTGGACTTCTGTAAAATATCCTGAAACTGTTGGCAGATATGTTGGATCTGATCAATGAATTGGGTGGCTTTGTTATCTTTAGTCAGAGCATGGGATGAGTCTTCGTGTGTGGCTGCAAGGGGTAGTGTAACATCCATGAAATCCCAACCCCACCTGAAAGGGGTTGTGGATGGTTGAGTTGTGTATGGATGTGTTATATTTGTGTTGACCATAGGGAATACTCCCGTCCCATGTGCGGTGGTGGTTGTAATTGTACATGCGCAAGATATGCACTATTGTCTGGTTGATGACCTCGGTTTGGCCATCTGTCTGGGGGTGGAAGGAAGTGGATTTTGTGAGTTTGGTGTCCAGAATGTGACAAGGAGTTGGTTGTCCCGATCTGAGATAATAGTTTTTGGGATACCAAAATGTACCCACACTCGTTCAAGCAAGAGCTTGGAAATGGCCTCTACTGTGATGCTCTTATTGCAAACAACCATAATCACCATCTTGGAAAAGTGATCGACAACCACAAAAAAACAGTCATTTCCCCGCTTGGTGGATGGAAGACCTGTCATGTAGTCCATTGATATGGATTCCCAGGGTCTATCAGGAGTAGGCATAGGGGTGTATAAGCCTTGTTTCTTAGTGTTTGGTTTGGAAATAGTGTAGGCAATGCAGGACCGAATATACTTGCTGACATCTTGTCGAAGTTTTGACCAGTACAAGTGTCGTTGGAGCACTGCCAATGTCTTTTTCACACCAAAGTATCTTGCCACCTGACCGTAGTGGGATTCCCAAATCAGCTTCGCTCGCTCGCTTGATGGAACACATAGATGTCCCATATGGCACAACAACCCATATTTAATATGGAAGTTAGTGACTATTACGTTTGCACCCAACATCTGGTAGGTGTTGGCGAAGTCAAGATCTGTCTCATAGAGGTGGGGCCATCTAGAGGTTGCATGGATGTAATAGTATAGCACTAAGGTGAGTGTTGCTACTGGAGGTCAGTTGAGGCAATCAATGACTCAGTTGTTTCTTCCTATTTTATACTTTATGTTGAGGTGGAACTACTACAAGTATGTGGACCACTTTTGATGGCGGTCATTCTGCAATTTTCCTTGTGTCTGCAGGAGCTGCAATAGATTATGATAAGTGTGGATGACTATCTCCTTTTCGATAATGTAATGCTTCCACTAGTAGCAGGCTTGCATAATGGATTACATTTCTTTTTCGTAATTAGGGTACTTACAGACAAAATCGTATAATGTCTCACTATGATAGGCCACGTGGTGGTTGTGCTGAGTGAGGACTATGCCCACAACATAGTCTAAAACAGTTGTCTCGATTTCAAAGGGTTGTTGCAAGTTAGGTAATGAAAGCATCGGGTTGAGCATAAGAGTTTCTTCATATCAACGAATGCTTATTGTTGGGATGGGCCCCACACAAATTTTTCCTTACCTCCACCCTTGGTTACTTGGCTGAGGGCCCATGCAATATGGGAGAATCCCAACACAAACCTACGATAGAAATTGGAAAAGCCTAAGAAGCTTCAAATCTCAGTGAACGTGGTTGGGGTTGGCCAGTCACGGATGAATTGGATATTGGTTGGATCCACATGCACACCATGCACATCAACAATGTAACCTAGGTATTGGACTATGTCCAGGTCGAAGGAGCATTTTTCCAAGTTGGCATATAGCTTGTGTTGCCTCAGAGTGTACAGAACCTACTGAATGTACTACAAGTGTTCTGCCCAAGTCTTGTTATAGATGAGGATGTCATCCAAATACACCACTAAAAAATAATTGGTGAAAGGCCGCAAGATATCGTCCATCATCCTCATGAAATTTTTTGGGGCATTTTTCAAACCAAAGGGCATGACCAACCATTCAAAAATACTTTCTTTCAACTTGAAGGCAATCTTCCATACATCTATCTGCTCTATTGGGACCTCATGGTAGCAAGACTTCAAATCAATCTTACTGACATATTTTTCTCCCTTGAGTTGATCAAGGAGGTACCCCTTGTGGATAATTTCTTGGTTCTGATGCTTGATCTCCTTGTTTTCTAATAGAGAGTGATGATAGACTGTTCCATTGGTCAATGGTGTTCCAAGGGTCATATCGATGGAATGATTTACCTGACAATGCAGATATACCCCAGTAGGTGAGGAGAATATGTCTTTTTATTCTTCCATGACCTTTTCCACTTGCTTCTATTGTGTGGAGAGGTTATCCATGAAGGCCATGGATGTGGCTGCAATATTTCACTCACTTTGAGAGCGAATCATGAAGAAGAAGAAATTCTTGGTCTAAGAAATTACCTTCTTGCATTGCTTGGCAGAGATTAAGGAAATGGCACTATGTGGACTACCTTGGGTATTTTGTTCAATTTCTTGTTCAAAGTAATAATAACATTGTGAGGCCTAGACTCATATACATCATGACATTTCCATAAATAATTTTAGCCCAAAATAACATCACAAACTTCAAGGGGAGAAACATCACACAATACCTCATCTTTTAATGGTTTGATTTCATACGACAGGTGGCATTGTTGGATGACGCGAAGATCACTCCCTTGGCGAAGCCATCCGATGGTGTAGGGCTATGGGTGGAGCGTTATCGGCAGGGCCAACCGCTTGATGACCTCCACTGAGATGAGGTTCTTTTGGATACTACTATCAAAGATGAAGTGCAGCAGAGTGCCTTTCACCCACATATGTGAATGAAATAGGTGTTCTCCTTCCTCTGGCTCATTAGGTTCACTGGGTTGGATCTTGGTGGTAGCAAGGGTGGCACTGGGTTCCACATCAATGACCCATCTCCCCTTTTTTGGTTCTGACTTAGATTCGGAACTCAAAGCCGATTCATAGGCTTTCACCTCTGCCACCAATTACTTCTTTGAGTGGCAATCAATAGTGTTATGCGAGGGGATCTTATGGAAGTTGCACCACTTCCTGATATCTTTATTCATATTTCTATTGTCCTTCTTTTCTTGCGGCTTAGACTGGTTGTCACGAGATTGTCCATATCTTCTCTATCCTTTCTTCTATGGGTTGGGGCTTCCCTTTTCCTACTTCTTCTATGAGGGGTTCCTAGACCCAAACTATCGCGTCATTTTTTTAAGCTTCTGGTTTATTTTGACAGCATATCGATAGGCCGCGCTTAAGGATGATATTTCCAAAAACTCCATTTTTGCCTGGATGTATCTATGCATACCATCGCGATACTTGAGAACCAAATGTCACTCAAAATATTTGATATCCAGCCTTGTACGTAAGTTATGGAAGATATTTGTGAACTCTAGCACTACTTGGTCCCTTTCCTACCGCAGTGTGGTTCATTTTGTATATAGGTCGTCATAACTTCCAACAATGTAGTATTGTTGCTTGATAGCATCCCTAAAGGATTCCCAGGTAAGTGCGACTATAAATAATGAGGTTTCCTCTATTTCCTTTTTCTCACAAAAATTCTCCCACCAATCTTTGACATGGGGAACGACTTTGAGGAGAACAAAAGTAATATTTTCTCTATTTGAAAAGTTATGGACAGAAAAATACGCTTCTAGCATATTCAACCATTTGTATACAACATCTATGTCTATATGACCTTCAAATATAGGAATATCAAAGTTGATATACACCTTGAAGGGGGCGACGCCTCTGCTCGAGGTATATGTGTCGCTTGTCGGTATTCGTCGAAGGATTTGTTCAAAGTTGTCCATCATCTTATTCCTCTGTCACTCGAGGGATTCCTCGAGCATCATTTTGAAAGGATCTCTTGTCCCATCATATTTATTTTCAACCTCTATGGAAGGTTTATTTGGTGTGCAAGAGAATTTTCCTCAAGAGAAATAATCTCGAGACCCAACTCTCTATACCCTAACCTCGTCGGGGACATGCACTGAAAAATGACAAGGAGCATACCGCTCTAATACCACTGATCCAAATTTATGAGTAGAAAAAAATGAAAACATTGATTTATAATATTAACATAGATACACAATGAATAACAACAACGATACAGTAAAAATAGACTTCTATGAAATAAGAAATATTCTTAAACTGTAAAATGCAAACTAAAACAAGCTTGATAGAATGGTGGCATCTTATCTCTGAGAGAAAGTCATAAGACCATAAAATAAAAATATAAATTGATCATAACATGAAGTACATCCAATGCCACATTCATTTAAAAATTACAAATACACATTTTACATTTAGCATGAATGCACATAAATTCTCATATTTGAATAGTTTTCAAATATCACTTATGAATATCCCCCCTATGACTGACCAAGATAATTCAAGCACAATCCACAAAAAATATTTGTAAACATCTTTTAGTATTTCTATTCTCTAGCAGAGATTTCTATTTCCTTACTTAAACAAAATTCATCAAAAGATTAGCAACACTTATGTTCAGAGAGCCTTTTATAAATTAGAGTAGGGATTTTGTTCTTCTCCTTTAGGAAGGAAAATAAAAAAGTATTAGCAATCTCAACAAATGAAAACCCCATAGGAAACCAATCAACCTTTTTCACTCTCAAAAGATTTACAACCATTCAAGTAATAAAGATAAATTTCACAGTTTAGTATATTAAGCTTCTAATATCATGGCCCCACTCTTAAGATAATACATCTTAGATATAGTATGAATTGGATGATAGGGTCTTAAGGTCAACTTAGGGTCATTCTCAAGTGGCAGTTAGATGGAATTCATTTATCCTTGGCTCTTAACAACTCATGCTTCTTCTTGACAGAACTTCACAAGTAATTCCATACATAGAGACAAAAATGGGTAAGGTTTAGTCAATATAGGTGTCACGAGTCTGAACCCATTGTCGGCAGGATTCTATAG
>ML779150.1:199550-251387 GCA_009831015.1 Picea engelmannii | reverse complement strand
TGGGGCATATTATATTAGTAATGTTATTTTATTTATGTCGGCTTTAGGCCATTAGTTGTAATTATACCTCCTAGTATCCTATATATACCAAGGAGACATTTTCATTTTGAATCATCTTGTACTTGAACATTTAAGTGGGGTAAGGAGGTTTCCCCCTCGAAGAGGCTTATTATCTGAAATTATCTCTTTTTCAAGGTGTTGAGTACTTTTCCTGAGGTTTTTCTATGCTATATTGATGTTTGGTTCTTAACAGTTAGGGTTTGTTTCCACTGCAAAACCTGACTGCAGTTGGTGTTATAACAAGCTTGACAATGAACTTCCCAATCTACCTTCCAGTCGTTAGACTATTTAAATATAGTGTGGGCCCATAACCTATTAAAATAATTGATGTGTTCATTTTCACCATAGACAATATCTCTATTGTCACCCATCCATAGGCACGAAGCCACCCCCGAGCACCTTAACCTTTGATAGAATTATTTTGGAAATCCATACTAGAACCAACAGATAAACCCTAGCTGCTAACTGCAACAACAACACAAGACAAGTAGAGCCCTACTTCTCCAAGGGTAGCGCACAAGAGAGAGAGTATCCATATCCATAGAACAAGTACCATACACAACTGCACCAGTTGCAGTTGCACTACTCTCTCAAACTTGCACCATACTTAGCAAGAACATCACCAAGAGTATTACCAAGAATATCACCAAGAGTTTCACCAAGAATATCACCAAGAGTTTCACCAAGAATATTGATTCAAGGGTTTTTTGGGGATTTTCCGAGGGTCATAACTTTTGACTCAGCTATCCGTTTGGGATGAAATTTTACGAGGAGTTGCATGTTCCTGGTTTTTTTCATATCGATAGAGGGAGTCAAGATGGATTCAGAGAACTTGTCCATTATGGAGGAACTAACAAATGAGTGTTATCAGTTTTCCATTCACGTGGATCACCAGGAAACTGATGAACAATTGGCTACAAGGTATGTGAATTGTTTAAAATTTTATATTCAAGATGAACTAAGAATGCATAGAGTTTGCAGTGTGGAAAAGGAATATCAATTAGACTTAAAGGACGAAGAAAATATAAACCGACAATTTTCTCAAAGGAATAGAGGAGCAAGGATGGGTACATCGTCTACCTCACTAGGTGGTTTTAACTATGGCAGAGGAGAATCATCCCAAGGACTTGAGAAAGAAGAAGATACTTGACAACATAACCTGAATCAGCCATGTGGAAGAGGATTTTCATAGTGGTAGAAGTCACAGTGGTGGTAGAGGACCGTATGTGTGTTTCAAGTATGGTGTAGAGGGTCATCGAGCATTCAAATGTCCAAGTTATAACATACAAGAGTCGAATCAAGGACAAAAACCTGTTTTGAACTTGGTCCAAGATGAGAATGAAGAAGAAGGAATTGAATCTGAAGTCCCACCTAATATGGGGGAGATTATCATGATATATAGGTCAATGGTGATTCTCGAAAAAGAGCAAAGGCAGGGTAGCGACAGTGAATATTCTTGGCTTCGAACAAATATTTTTCGAACCAGATGCACTTCTGGGGGAAAGATATGTCAAGTTATTATTGATAGTGGCAGTTGTGAGAATATGGTTTCCAAAGAGATGGTAGATAAGTTGAAATTACGTTGTGAAACACATCCCCATCCTTACTAAATTTCATGGTTCAAAAATGGGAATGAAGTCACCATTAATCAAATATGTTTGATCAAGTTTTTCATTGGTAAGACTTATAAAGATGAAGTATGGTGTGATGTCATTCCGATGGATGCATGGCATCTATTATTGGGGAGGCCTTGGAAATATGATAGAAAAATCATGCAAGATGGAGGAAAGAATACCTACACCTTTTGGAAGGATGGATCCAAAGTCATCTTATTTCCCCTTAAGGATGAGGGAAAAACTCAGAATATGTTGTCAAAAAGAAAGTTTATTAAGGAAATGAATGAAACAGGATTCTACTATGCATTAATTGTGCAAAAAGGAGTCGTGGAAGACATACCAATTCCTATTAAAGTGGCCAAGTTACTAGAAGAATATGTTGATGTTATCCCTAATGAACTACTTGATGGTCTTCCACCAAAGAGGGATATTCAACATCACATTGATCTGATCTTGGGATCAACTTTACCTAATTAGGAAGCCTATAGAATTATTCCTACACAACATGCATAGCTCAACCAACAAGTGACGGAACTCATAAATAAAGGTTTGGTAAGAGAAATCATGAGTCCATGTTGTGTACCATCATTGTTGACTCCAAAAAAGGATAATACATGGAGGATGTGCACAAATAGCAGAGAAATCAATAAAATTGCCATCAAATATAGGTTTCATATACCATGGTTGGACGACATGATGGATGTTCTAGCTAGAGCTAAATATTTTAGTAATATTGATTTGTGAAGTGAATACCACCAGATCCAAATTTGTGAAGGGGATGAATGGAAAATTGCCTTCAAGACCAGGGATGGACTATATGAATGGATGGTGATGCCATTTGGGTTGTCCAATGCTCCTAGAACTTTCATGTGGCTAATGAATACTATGCTTCGACCTTCTATTGGTAATTTTATTGTTGTGTATTTTGATGACATCCTAGTTTTCAGTAACAAAAAATAAGATCACTTGCAACATTTAAAAATTATATTGGATGCATTGAGAAAACATCAACTTTATGCGAAGAAATGTAGTTTCCTGCAAGAAAGTTTGGTGTTCCTGGGTTTTTTCATCTCAACAGAGGGAGTCAAGATGGATTCAGAGAAGGTCAAAGAAATTTTGGAGTGGCCTATTCCCAAGAGCATCATCGAGATAAGAAATTTCCATGGGTTGGCCACCTTTTACAAAAAACTTATTCGAAATTTTAGAAGTATTGTAGCACCCATAATAGATTGCACCAGAGGCAAGACATTCATGTGGACCAAGGAATTTGAGGAAAATTTTAAGCTTCTGAAGAAGAAGGTAACTGAGGCACCCATATTAGCCTTACTGAATTTTGATAAAGTGTTTGAGGTAGACTACGATGCTTCACATGTAGGGTTGGAGTTGTACTTAGCCAAGCAGGTAGACCAATTGCATTCTTTAGTGAAAAAATGAATGAGGTAAGAAAGAACTACTCCACATATGATGTACAATTTTATGCAATTGTGAAAGCATTGCGACATTGGAAGAATTATCTAGTGTCGAAGGAGTTAGTGTTATTTACCGATCATATTGCAATAAAATATGTAAACACCCAAAAGAAATTGAACAATAGACATGAAAAATGGGTCTCTTTCTTACAAGGCTACACCTTTGTTTTGAAGCACAAATCAGGATGATAGAATCAAGTTGTAGATGCTTTGAGTTGACGCATTGTTCTTTTGACAACCATGGAAAATCAAGTAATTGGGTTTGCTGCATTAAAGGATCTCTATGCATCTCATAATGATTTTTAGGAGATTGTGGAACAATTGATGAATCCAATCGCTAGGAACATGGATCTTAATCAAGGTGAATATTTTATGCAAGATGGCTACCTCTTCAAAGGAAAACAACTATGCATCCCAATTGGTTCAATGAGGGAAAATATTATCAAGAGACCTTCACAGTAGTGGTTTAGCAAGACATTTTGGAAACGATAAGATGCTAGCCTTAATCGAAGATAAGTATTACTGGACGAAGATGAAAAAATATATAACCAAGTATGTGGCACGATGTTGGATTTGTCAAATGTCTAAAGAACACTCACAAAACATAGGGTCGTATATGCCACTACCAGTTCCCACGAGTCCATGGAAATATCTGAGCATGGATTTTGTGTTGGGGCTCCCAAATACATAGCGAGGTAATGATTATATTTTTGTGGTTGTTGATAGGTACTCTAAAATGGCTCATTTCATTGATTGCAAGAAAACTAGTGATGAATTGTGGGTGGCAGAATTTTTTTTTCCAAAAGTTGTTAGATTGCATGGGGTTCCAAAAAATATTGCCTTTGATAGAGATACTTGGTTCTTGGGTCATTTTTGGAGGAATTTATGGAAGAAAATGGGGACTAAATTACATTTCAACAATGTCTATCACCCCCAAATAGATGGGAAAACCGAGGTGGTAAATTGGAGTTTGGGAAAAATGTTATGGAGCATTGTTGGAGAGAATCCCAAGCAATGGGATTTCGCTTTACCTCAAGAAGAATTTTTCTACAATAGTTCAATGAATATATCTACAGGTAAATATCCATTTCAGGTTCTTTACAGTGGAAACCCTATGCATGTCCTAGATTTAGAAAAGCTACCACTTGGGGATAGGAGAAGTGATGATGGGGAATCATTTGCAAAACACATTCAACAATTGTAGCAATAGGTGAGACAAAAATTGCAGGCCAGTAATGAACAAAACAAAATTATCAAAGATTTTCACCGACAAAACCATGCATTCAATGAAGGTGATTTGGTGATGGTTTATTTATGGAAGGAGTGATTTCCTCGATCAACCTACCACAAATTGAAGTATAAGAAAATTGGTTCATGCAAGATTCTCAAGAAAATCAATGGAAATGCTCATAAGGTTGATTTACCAGTTGACCTCGATATATCCCATGTGTTTAACATTTTTGATTTGTATATCTTCCATGGGGATGATTTGGGTGATGACAGTGAGGCGAAGGTGGATTGGCAACAAGCCATTCCAAGCAAGAAAAAGGAAAACATTGCACATATTTTAGATAAGAATACCCTTCATACTCGATAAGGTCAATACAACCGATATTTGGTCCAATGAGAAGGCATAGCACTAAAAGAGAGTATGTGGATTACAGAGGGTGACTTATTGAACCTAGATCCCATTAAATGGCAACAATTTCAAGACGAAAACGTGCAGGAGTTGCGTTCTTTACAACCAGAGGAGAATGATGAAGAGATTTTTCAAGGATTTTTTTAGGGTCATAACTTTTGACTCGGTCTATCCGATTGGACATCGTTTCGACACTTTTTTAGGGACAAATTCCTTCATATAAGGCCTCAAATTAGGGTTTTAGTGTTTTTATGGGAATTTTTAATTTTTCAATTATCAGATATCTCTTAGTTTATGAGCTTAATAAGAAAATTGAGTTGGCAAATAGTATCACGCTAGTTATCTCTTAGTTAGTGGTCAGTTTTAGAGTCATGCGAGAATTTTCTAAATTTAGTTGTTTTTCTAAAAAAAATAGTTGTTTTTTCTAAAATTAGTTGTTTTTGAAAATCCCAGATAATAGTTATAAGGGGTTGAACTTAGATTGCAATAGTTAGGATGGAGAAGGAAAAAAAGAAATTTATTTTTCCATTCTTCCATGTTTTCATGGTTTATTTGATCTTGTGAATAAATCTCAGGATTTGGCTACATCACTCGGATTTGCGGACTCACATGTCGTCTTGGGTGTCATCAAAATGCACACCCAACTTCCGCAACCTCCAAGATGAACCTATGCTTAGAAATAAATTTAAGTGATTTTTCTCGAGCTCGTGGATTCTCGAACTCGCAGACTCATATCCTTTGATTCACCATCTTCTTCATCATCACTAATTCTTCTCCATTCATCAATTTTTTATTCATATTGAGATTTGATTTTTCTCAATTTTAGATCATTTATTTTTATATTTGCACTTTCCACTATTTTGTGCAATCTTAGATTATAGCACTTGTAAGCCTTTTTGTTAGGTTAATATCCTAGAAATATACCTTCATATAATCTAGAGTCAAATTTCCCTAGATTATCTTCATCCCTCTTGATGTAACACTTCCAAAAACTCTGAAATGTTTCACATATGTTGGTCTTCCAAACCATAATTCATAAGGTTTTTTCTCATGGTTAGATCTCAGTTGTGCTTGATTAAGTATGTGTATTGTTGTATACATTGCATCTCATCAAAATTTGTTTGGGATCTTGGCTTCATTCAACACATTTCTTGCAGCCTCTTGAACAATTTTGTTTTTCCTCTCCACAACTCCATTTTGTTGAGGAGTTCTTGGAGCTGAGAATTGTCTCTTCATTTCATGATATTCACTAAAATTATTGAATTCTTTAGAGGAAAATTCCCCTCCATTATATTATCTTCAACATTTGATTTTGAGATCTGTTTCATTCTCTACATAAGTCTTGAATGCTTTAAACTTTTCAAATGCCTCGGATTTTTCTTTGAGAAAATATACCCTGGTCATCCTCGTGTAGTCATCAATGATCAACATGAAGTAGTGTTTCCCTTCTATGGTTTTAGTCCTATAGGGCCCAAATATGTCAGTGTGAACAATCTCCAAGGGTTTTGATGTATAATTCTCTTTTGTCTTGAATCTGACTCTTTTTTGCTTCCTTAATTGTCAATGTTTGCAAACAGGGTCTGAAGGCTTGATGAATTTTGGCATGTCTTTTACAGCTCCCTTTTTAATAGCTTTGATCAGGTTATCAAAGCTCAAGTGTCCCATCCTCATGTGCCATAGCCAACTTTCATCTATTTGACTCATATGGCATTCATCTTCTTCCTCAATATCTAAGATATTCACATTGCTTGAGGTTCTTGGTGCAATAGAAACTAATTTTCATGATCCTTCTTTTATTATTTCACATTTTTTGGAGTCAAAAATGAGTATGTGTCCCTGATCATATGTTTGTCTTACACTAAGTATATTATGTTTTAAGTTTTCTACTATTAGCACATTTTCTGCTTTATTCCTTTTGTTTCCCAAAGAATCTATGCCTTTTCGTAGTATTTTGGCAGATACATTATCTCCAAAAGTGACTTTACCTTTATCATTTTTTGTCAAAGTGATAAATTTTCCTTCAACTCCTGTCATATGTTTTGAGCATCCACTGTCAATATACCACTGACACTTTTTGTTCTTTGCATACAGGGCCACTTTACATTCTGTTACTTTTTCTTCTATATGCTTTTTTTTTCCATATCTTCTTATCATGTTTGTTAGAGTTGCTCGTTTTCAAGGATTACATTGGTCATCTACATTCACTGTATTTATGGACATATTTGTTGCACTTGTGGCATTCAACATTGTACTCTTGTAAAGGAGAGAATACATTATAATTTATTTTCTCTACATCATTTTTTTTGTTCTTATATCTCTGGATAATTCTTGGTTTGTAGTTTCTATAGGCTTTACAATGTACAAATTTGTGTCCAAATTTGTTGCATGAAAATAAATATCCAATAAATATATTGATCCAAGTGGATATATGTGGCCACCCACCTATTCCAGCTGGCTCAAAACAGTGTTCTGGAAACTTATTATTTTTAGCATTTTTCGGTTCCTAAACTTCCGGGGCCATTTTGAGCACCTCAATAATTGCCAAAGGATTTGATTGAGACCCAAAAATGAATCTCCTCGATGATACATTTCCAATTATCTATCGTGTTCCCCAAATGAAGATCGTATGCCAAAGTTGCGCCCCCAGGAAGTTGATACACCAAACTACCCAAAACGGGGTCCACAAAATTGTTGGTTTTTCATCTTCTGGGGTTAGGGTTTTTTATTTACTTTATGTTAAAAAGAACTTTAGATCCTCATTGTAATCATCTTCTTGTGAATGTGAGTATCCTTCACATCTTTTCTCATAGATAAATTTCGACCATTCTAGCGAGTCTTTCACTCTGTATTTCTACAGTTTTGTACATTTCACTCATAAATGGAAATTGTGTATTATTATATCGCTTTGTTTATGTTTGCATCTCTGATATATTTCTGTTATTATTGGATATCTGATATATCTATGTACATCTATTTATTATATCTCCACTCTCATTTCATTCCGAAAATAATCTAGATCAGTGGTATCAGAGTAGGCTTCTCTTGATCATTTTTCCATCTTGAGGACAAGCGCTCTCACACACCCAAGAAACCCTCCATGGCAAAAGAACATAAAAATGACAGAGTAGACGATTCTATTAATATGTTGCTTGAGAAATCTCTCACGCGATAGAGGGATGAAATGATGGAGAATTTTTCCCACATCCTTCAACACATTCTGATAACAACTGACACGTCTTCATAAAGCGGCCACGTTGGAGGCACCTCGCATTTCAAGGTACAAAATAACTTTAATATTCTTGTATTTGAAGGAAATATAGATGTAGATACCCTAGAGAAATGGTTAAATCTACTAGAAGGTTATTTATTTGTTCACAATTTCTCCAATAGGGAAAATATCAGCTTTGCACTCCTTAAGGCTCTCCCCCATGTCAAACATTGGTGGGAAACTTACTCGGAGAAAATGTCCATAGAGGACTCTGGAATATATGGGGCCGAGCCCACTTGGAATTTTTTGTGGATGTGGTCAAGGAACAATATTACCCTGTTGGTAACTATGACGACCAATACATGAGATGGACCACGCTACGTCAAGAGAGGGTCCAAGCAGTGTTGGATTTCACCAATACCTTCCATACCTTGCACACCAAGTTGGGTATCAAATATTATGAGTGGCCTTTGGTTCTGAAATATCTTGGGGCTCTACAAAAATACATCCAAACTGAAATGGAGTTTCTGGACATCTCATCGCTGGGAGTTTCCTATCGATATGTTGTCAAAATAGAGAAAAAATTTAGGCACCGGAACAAATGGGATTTCAGGTCTGCAAATATGCAACAACCAAAATATGATAAAGACAACCCTAACAAACAGCCTCCCAAAAAATAGTCCAATCCACAGGAAAATAAGGGTCATGGGAAGATGAAGAAGGAGACTCGAAAGTGGTGTGATTTCCACAAAATCGCCTGGCACAACACTGATGAATGTCACTCAAAACATTCATTAGTGGCCAAGATCAAAGACAAGGAGTCGAAATCTGATTTAGAAAACAATGGAAAAAGACATATCACCGATGCAGACCCCACTGCTACTATGACGACCGCAACAATTCAACCAAAAGAACCAATAGATCTTGAAGAGGGGGAGCATCTTTTTAATTCACAGATGTGGGTGAAGGGGACCCTGCTGCATTTTATTATTGATAGCAGAAGACAAAATAACCTCATCTCAGCAGAGGTCATTAAATAATTGGGATTGTCGACAACACCACACTCGTAGCCATACAACATCGGGTGGCTTCCCCAGGGATGATATATCTATGTCAGCCAATAGTTTTGATTTTCATACAGCATCCAACCCTTTAAGGATGAGGTATTATGTGATGTTTCCCCGCTAGTTTTCTGTGATGTTCTCTTGGGCCAACCATATATGTGGAAGCGCCATGCTATATATGAGTCTAGACCATGTAGTTTCATTGTTACTCTAGGGTTCATCTCTACAGGATACCAGAGGTAGTTCCAATCACTGTCCCACATAAACAATTCCACAAGGTAGTATCTCATACTACAAAATTCAGCTTCTTCACAATATGTTCAAAAGGTGAACAGACGGGCACTACAACAACTACAGCCTCGGTCCAAGCACCTTCTATGCAATAGAAGCAGGTCGAAAAGACTATAAAAAAGAGTAAATATTCCTTTTGCACATAGGATTATCATGTATCTAGACTGGTTAAAAAGGTCCAACCCTTCCAGCCACAAGTTCATGACAACCTTCAACAAGTTAAGCATCACAACTTCTCCAGCAAGGCAAGCAGCTCATCAAGATGCAGATTCAGTAAATGCTTTTCCCTCTCCCCCAGGCACTCAATGCAATGGATACCATTGATTCCTAAGGATGGAGGATTGATCCAAGTGGATATTGGTGGCCTCCCACCTATTCCAACAGGCTCAAAACAGTCTTCTGGAAACTTACTATTTTTAGTAGTTTTTCGGTTCCTAAACTTCCGGGGCATTTTGAAGGCCTAAATGAAGTTTTGTTTTTGGATAGATCACCTCAATGATATCCAAATGCTATGATTGAGCCCCCAAAATGAATCTCCTCAAAGATACCTTTCCAACGAGCTATCATGCTCCCCAAATAAAGATCGCATGCCAAAGTTACGCCCCCGGGAAGTTGATACACCAAACTACCCAAAACAGGGTCCACAAAACGGTTGGATTTTCATCTTCCGAGGTTAGGGTTTTGGATTTATTTATGTTAAAAATTCCTTTAGAGCCTCATTGTAATCATATTATTTCAAATGTGAGTAGCCATCACATCTCTTCTCAGAGATTAGTTGCAACCATTCTAGTGAGTCTTTCACTCTGTATTTCTACAGTTTTGTACATTTCGCTCATTAATAGAAATTGTGTATTACTATATCTCTATGTTTATGGTTGCATCTATGATATGTTTCTTTTATATATCTCTATACATCTCTTTATTATATCTCCGCTCTCATTTCGTGCCGAAAATAATCCGATATGCTAATATCTATTAAGAGGAGTTCTTCTTATCATTATTTTTCTTTCTGGAGGAGGTGCTTGCTTATTAAAACCAGTCTTTAATGGTGTCATTTTTATCTTGTCGTCTTCTCTTTTTAAGGAACTTCTAAGAGCATCTGCATAGTCGATTGATTTTTTATCAATTTTCTGTGAAGTAGAGGTTGAATTTTGATCATATCCCAATCATGTTTTATCATTTAGTGATCTTTGGTTGTTAAGAATATTATTCAAAATATTTGAACTGTTCTCAAACTTTGACTGCTTCTTTTCCTTTTCAATTTATCTTTTTAGTAGGACAATTTCATCTTTTAGATTTTTGTAGTCTTGTTCCCTATCATTGACTTGTTTCAGAATGACTTCTTCAATTCTTTTGGCTTCCTGGAGTTGAGTCTTTAAATCATTGATGACTTTCCTTGTTTCTTTGATGGTCTTTGACACTTCTCTTTCTCTTTATTTGTGTGCTTCTTCGTATTCTGACAGTTCTTCTCTTAATGATTTATTCTTCCTTCTATACTTTCTGAGTTCATATAGGGAACTAATCAACTCTACTTCAATATCTACTTCTCCTTCAACCTCAGAGTTTTCTTCTTCAATCTCAAAGTTATTTTTGGTGTGATTATTTTGTTTTTTTATACCCATAAATAAGTTTTCAGATTTATCTTATTCTTCACTTTCTTCTGATGATTTGTTGTTCTCTTCGGTGTAAAAGGTCTTCTTATTCTTGTAGACATTCCTTTTGTCTTTGGTTTGGATCTTCTTCTATTCTTTGAAAGTTCTTTCATTGTCACTTTCTTCTTGTTTTGGATAGGGACATTTGGTAGAAAAATGTCCAATCTTTCCATAGTTAAAGCATATTAGAGGAAACTTTCCTTTGTATCTACCAGTTCCTTTCTTGAGTTTCTTTAGGAATTTAGTTATTTCTTGATCAGATATCTCTGATTGATCTTCATTAGATACCTGCTCATGTTTCTTCTTTACTTTAGATACTTTGAAAGTTGTGTGTCCTTTTGATGGTATTTCTTACCCTATTCTCATCGCATACATTGTGAGGATCCCATCTAGTTCATCCATTGTGATATTATCAAGGTCTGGTCTATATTCAAGAGTAGAAATCTTGGAAACATATCTCATGGTTAAATATCTCAAGATCTTTTGGACAATGGGTTGATATGTGAGTTCGTATCCTAATGCTCTGATTGAGTTAACTACTTCATCTACTCTCTGAAGATATTCTACTATGTTCTCTTCTTCTTTCATTTTCAGGTTTTCAAATTGTGTTCTGTAGGTTTGTAGTTTGGCCTTTTTTACTTTGCTATATCCTTCATATATGACTTACAATGCATTATTTTCACAAATATTGGATTAGCTAATCCTCCTAGGATGGCATTGGTTTCTCTTGCATTGTCATTACAAATCTTCTTTGTGGTTGTGTTTGTGGGAGGAGTAGAAGGTGCAGTGTACCCATCTTCTAAATATTTCCAGATATCACAACCCAAGTACATTATACAACCTTCCATCCTCACACTCCAAGGTGCATAATCATTCCCTTTGAAAAAATGTTCTCTGGTGGAAGACATTCCTTCTTGTTGATCCATTGGATTATGCAGAATATAACTTCCATTTATTAGACTGTGTTGAAGGCACTTTATCTAATACCAATTGTTGAAAATACTTAGAGGGGGGGGGGTGGATCAATATTACCTTTTTTTTTAAATTATTAATTACTTTTTTATTTTATTAATCACCACAATAGATAAACAATGGACTTTTATTTAAAATCAATTATACAAATATAATTAACAATAATGACAAAGTTTATAAAGAATGATTTGTGATTGTGAAGGACATCAATCCTCTTTAGAGCACTAACTTTTGGAGACACAAATCGCCTTATTTTTTGAGCACCTACTCAAGGAAGATACGACTCTCTACTTCTCCAAGCACCAACTTGAAAGGAGGCTCCAACCCCTGTATTATTCAAGCACCAACTTGAAAGTAGGCACTGACCCCCTATTTTCTTCAAGCACCAACTTGAAAGGAAGTTGCAACTCCATGTTGTTCAGTTTTCAACCTGTAGAGGACTATAATCCTCCCAAGCTCCTCCCTTCCACCCTCACTGCAAAGTTTTACTCTGCAATATTATTCATGTGACTCTCCCTCGTGTAGCATATACTTAGACATCTCCCTAAGTCACACTTTCATTCTTCATTCTTATGATTTTATATATCCTTCCAAACAGTGTGCATCACTAAACCATTGTGTCTTTTCAATGAATCAATGTGCCTCTTCATTTACAATAGAATGTAATAAAAAATTAACCTAATCGACTTCAAATTCCTTGTAGATTAATTATGTTTTGTTCTTTCTCATGTCAATCTTTCTTATGGAATGATCGATCCAAAAACCCTTCATGAAATTGACTAAAATGGTCAATTTCTTTGTTGCACTAAGCTTTGGTTTCATAGAGACTCAACTATCATCTAATCGATATCAATACTAAATATTAACCATTGATTTCAATGTGCATATATCTGTTATTCATGCCTAACTATTTTAGGCACCTATGCACTTCTTTCATCCCACTTTACCTTTTATTGATGAACGATTGAAATTGCACCCATGAGTTGATCCAATGGCCTATCTTACTCCCAAGAAGATCTTGATCCAACAACACTGACTTAATCTCCCTGTGATATGGACGGTCCTTATTTTATCTAGGTTCTTTAGATAGATCAATGGTTCAGATATAATCAACTATTGAGTAGATCGTTCTTATTCATTTTAAACATGTACTTTTACTTAGAATTATTTTATGTGGCAGGTTCACAGACTCTCGGACTTGCGGAGTCACATGTCTTCGCGAGTGTCATCAAAATGCACACCCAACTTTTGTTACCTCCATAATGAACCATACTTGGAATTTTACTTAGAATTATTTTATGTGACGGGTTCACGAACTCTCAGACTTGTGGACTCACATGTCTTCTCAGGTGTCATCAAAATGCATCACAACTTTCGCAACCTCAAATATGAACCTATACTTAGAAAAACATTTAAGTGATTTTTCTTGGGCTCATGGAATTATATCTCTTCTCACATGTCATCAAAATGCACACCCAACTTCCCTTACCTCCAAAATGAACCATACTTGGAAATTTTTAAGTGATATCGATAGAATATGATACTTAACCATTTTTTGGTTGCTCAGCGGACTCACAAAAAGAGATCCGAGCCATTTGATCATGATTTCATTTTGATCCAATGATAAATATCATTTCTTCTTTATTTACCCTTTGATCGTGATCTTATTTTGATCCAACGATCAACATTGTTATTCATTCTTTATCATTCGATCGTGCTCTTATTTTGATCCAACGATCTACATTGTTCTTCGTTCTTTATTTTCAATTCCTACAACTGGTATAGTCAGATACTTGTTTGTATGATAAATCAATTAACCCTTGTTGACATCAATGACAACATAACACCATGTCCAACAATATGTTTATGGGAATTCAAGGAATGACGAATGAAAAGTGAGAGTATGAGGGATATGATCATGTATGTAGAAATAAAAATGTTTCTTAATTCTCAGACAACCCAGACACATTTTTATTCCAATTCAAACAAGTATTTCTTATAACCAATGACTAGGACTCCAAACCAACTCTGCATTTACAAGAAGCTTAATATCTACACATAATTTTATGTATCATAACCTTTAATAATCGTCAAATATCATACAACAAGGGTTATACGAATTGTTTATGACAATAAAATCGATGTCAACTATTTCAAGACCCAAAACTATATAGCATAACCATCCTGGTATTTCATTGTTTCCAAACAATCCATAAAATATAATACAGAGATTTGAATCCTTTCTTCGAATGTTTCGTCAATCAAACTAGGTGAAAGAGCCTTAAAATATTTGTATACACAGCTCATATACAACTATCAAAATCAATGAGTGTTTGAAACTAGGTTGCATTACCCTTTTATTTGTTTCAAAATATATCACCATTCACCTAAGGCTCAAAAAAAAAAAATTTGTATATGGAATGTAGAGGTATCAGGTTATACAAGCCTGTAAATCCCACATAAGCTCGAGCTTCAAAACATTTTTTTTTATGTACATGGCCCCAAAAATACAATCCAAGGTTTAGCATAATGATACGACCAGATAATTCCCTAATCTCAGAGTTATGGATGGAAGTAGGGTTTTAAATACAAATAAATATAATGACACGATAATGTTCAAAGAAACTCTTGCAATGCACAGTCGGGTAGAATGTAGGATGTCTTCTGAAAGACAAGGGTTCGAAACCCTTTCAAACAGAAAATGAAATGCATGTAGAATGAAACCCACAAGTCATTTCCCACCTTTGAGTTCAAGACTTTGAGTATTAACAAGTGAAAAGGAGGCTACGACATAGTTTGTATTTTTTTGAAAAAGAAGAGAAAAGAGGTTTTGCAAAGTCAAAAATGAGCCATTTACAGTGAGTTCATACAATCGAGGCTGAGGTAATTTTTTGGGGGCGAGGTTTAATACCATATAAATAAAAAGGGAAAAGTCACTTTGTAGCGAAAAGGCGAGTTCAAGTAGACAATCAAAAGAAACATACTCATTTACCAGTCAAGCAGAGATATTCCATAAACTATTACTGCAAAAAAGAATGCATTTAATGGGTACGAGCTTGAATAGCCATACCTTTCCTTGGTTCTCAAACATTTTTTAAAAACAAACTTCTTAGTTAACACAGCTGCCACAATTAAGCTTCAGAACCAGAATGCTACTTAATCAGCTCTCGAAATCAAAATGAAATGCCAAAACCCCAGCACAAGGTGGTATACCTCAGTATTAAATGCCCATGTCTCATGCATTGAATTCATGGGGTGTCACATTCCTCAAAAATTACCAACAAATCATTTTTTTAATCCACCTCATATTTCCACTATCCACCATAACAAATCATAGATGTAGAATATGCTAGGCATATGAGCAATCTAGTGCTATATTATCATGTCAACAACCATATAAATCAACCATCTCAAATGACGGCTCAGACTTCACATCGAACCTCAATATCCAATCTTTCATTTAAAACCACATTCAATGCAAATAATAGACATAAGGTATACAAATATTCCAATCTGAATGATGAAATGCAAGGTTTAAGCGATGCCAAGAGCTATATAGTATTGATGTTGAATTCATATAATATACCATATGCAATATGCATTGAAAACTCCCACCCTTTAATTGTAATGCACCACCTTTTCATATATAAAACCAACATTTCTTGTATGTATGTGATGTCCCTTGGCGCTATATAAAGCATCTTATATATGTCAAACTATATCATTATACCTTATTTGCATGAAATGAATATGCATAAATGAACTTGCCCCTTCTATTAAGGTATGTCATGTAATTAATTCTTAAAATATATTCAAATCATTAGGGGGGATATTCATAAGTGATCTTTGAAAACTATTCAAATATGAGAATTTATGTGCATTCATGCTAAATGTAAAATGTGTATTTGTAATTTTTAAATGAATGTGGCATTGGATGTACTTCATGTTATGATCAATTTATATTTTTATTATATGGTCTTATGACTTTCTCTCTATGTGGTCAGGTCTAGTGACAACATTTACTTGGTCACTTTCTCCCATTCCTATAACTTCTTCATTGCTTTCGGTCAACATCTTAACTACGCCTTGTCCCTTAATGATTTTGGTAGGTTTAATATCAAGGTAATACTCTTGAATATTTGATACCCACTTACCCCTAGTTCCTTAGCAATCTTGTTGATTCGATACATCTTTATCAATGGGATATGGTACATAAGCTTTAATCTTGTTATATCCAACATAGCTTCTAAAATGTTTCAATGATTTGACAAGGGCATAAGCTTGCTTCTCGGTACTCATATATTTTAATTCAACATATATAAGGGTTTTACTCATGAATGCAATAGGTTGTTCATAATCATCTTTATTTTTCTACATGAGTACCCTAGCAATAGTTTCTTCAAAAGAAAAAGACAAAATTATAAAGTCTCTATAATAATCAAGGATAACAAGGATCGATACCATAATAATTGTTTCCTTGATGTCTTCAAAGGATTTAAAACTACTATCATGCCATCTGAAGAAGACATCCTTTTTTAATAAGGAATCCATTGGTTTAACCTTCTCAGCAAAATTTGGAATCAATCTCCTTATAAAGTTAATATTGCCAAAAAATGATTGCAATTATTTCTTACTGCTTGGGGATAAATTTCCTTATAGATTCAATCCTTGTTGGGTCAACACTAATACCATCCTTAGAGACAACATGCCTCGATAATTTACCTTTATCAATACCAAATATTGATTTCTTGGGATTCAAGGAGATACCATACTTCCTAAATCGCTCAAAAATATTTTTAAGGTGTTCAATGTGTGCATTCCTCTCCTTAAACACAAAAGTCAAATCATCTTAGTATATCTCTATAATCTTCCATATCAAATATCTAAAGGAAAATTACATCTCTCATTGAAAGGTGGAACCGACATCCATAAGACCGAAAGGCATCCTCAGATATTTGAAAGTTCCTCATGGGGTGGTGAAAGAGGTTTTAAGTTGATCTTCTTCTTTAACCAATACTTGGTTATATCCTAAAAAAAAAACGAACATTGACCTCATTCCTACATGAGTCACCCTTTGCAATAAATGTTCCATGTTTGGGATAGGATCATTTTCCTTAAGATATCATTAATTAAAATTCATGAAGTCAACACACAATTGAATGTCTCTAGTCTTCTTACGGACCACTACCAAGTTAGCCATCTGAGAAGAATATCTAATAGGGGATATAATCTTTGCATCAACCATCTTTTGGAGTACTTTTTCGATCAAGGGGGGCAATTTTGCGTTGATATTTTGTTTTTTTTGTCTAAATGGTTTGCCCCCATTCCTTGAGAGGAATGGAATGTTGGGTAATTTCTCCCTTATAATCCTTCAAATCATCATAAGACCAAGAAAAAATGTCTTTATATTCTTGAATAAAATTTATTACTTTTTATCTTTCGGCAGGGGTGGTTCCTTTTCCTATCTTGATCATCTTAGGATTATTTTCTAAACCAAGATTGATCTCAAAGGCTTCATCAGATTGATCAACAATGAGTTGTCCTTTATACATATCATGTCTATCAAACATTATTTCTATAGGAAATAATCACTTGGAAAGAGTGTCGTTTGTAAAATCCTCAACTTTTAAGTTCATGGATTCTGCTAAGAAATTGATTTGGCTATCTAAAAATTCTTGCATGTTATGTAAAAAATGAAGAATTTGAGCATCATCATTGAAAACTTGCCAATGTTCAAGGTTATCATGTATAGATGGTATAAAAATAAATTTCATTTTACATTGATCATGAATCATTTCCTCGCAAGGTTGTAAGGTGGAAACAAACACAACTAGAGCATCGATGACATGGTTTTTATCTCTTGGGACAACTTCAATTGAAAAGCATCAAAGAGTTCTATAGTATCTAGGATAGAGTTCCTATATCTTCTTAACCTTTGATTCTAAGCAACAAACTTCTTCTTTACTTGAGACACAACTAGTTCAGAATCCCCTATGACTTTAAGGCACTTAATCTTCACGTCAAGATCCAAATCCAAACCTATATTAAAGGCTGCATATTCAGGGATGTCAGTTGTACAATCAAAATTAAGCCTATAGGAAAAGAGTGTAGCAGCAAGTGAGGGAGTTATAGGGACGAACCCAGTTCTATACCCTAATCTAGAGTGAGAGCCATCAAATTCTAAATTCCAAATATAATTGTCTCATTTGAATTATTCCTCTTTAGCTATTTAATTTGCTAAGACATATAAGTTACCTATCCCTTCATCTAGATACATCAATTGATTCATAGGATTTTGAGGATCTTCAACTTGGTATCTCACAATATATTCTCTATGGAGGGTAAAAACATTCCCATCAGGATTTGTAATAGTATCATAGGAAAAATCCATTTAGAGACTGACCCGCAAGGTTTCAACCCACTTCCTAGACAATAACATTCCCCAAGCATCGAGCACATCAATTACTACAACATCCATGAAGAGGGATATATCTAGGTAAGTATCTAAGATAACCTTGAGATCCTTAATGAGACCACAAATAGGAATGGCCCTTGAAATAGTACCACATACGTTTATATAAGGCCTTGTAATATTTAGACCAAGTTGATTCATAACGTGCAAAGCCATAACATTAATAGAATCCCCAGAATCAAGCATACAATTGTGAAGGAGGAGATTTTTTATCATTAAGGTAGTGAAGAAAGGTGCATGCCTTCCATTCTTCTTGTCATGGTTCATGGCATGGAGAATTATGGGAGGGTCCTCAGGTTCATATTGAAGACCAAAGAACTTTTGAAATTTCCCCTTTGTAAAGAAATCTTAGTGAGTTCAATAAGAGGAATAGGAACATCAACTTTAGTCATATCAACATTCAATTATATGTCTTTATCATCCTTTTGTAAGGATGGAGAAAGACTAGGGTTAAAAATTATGTTAGATGGTCTAGGTTGAAAGACATTCTTATCATGTTGTAAGCAAACTTTATTCCTAAGATTATCCTTAGAATCTTCATCAATAACATTCAAAATTATTCATTTGGCTACCCTAGCAGCCTTAACATTCTCAAGATCCCATTGTTCTTTGGTAATAGTGAAAACGGTTTGTAAAGGTGCAGTGTATATGGAATCTATTATTCATCCCAATTCAAGTGATCCAAAGAATTAAGGTCACTCGACTCTTAATTGAAAGGATGATCATATATTCGATCATTCTCTATCACATCAACTTTATTCAAAATAACCTCTTAAGTTTGCCTTATTTGGATGGTTATTTGGTTGAGCTTTTGTTCTAGTAATGCCAAGTTTCCTAAATTCATTTCCTAGGGATAGGCCTTAATATTAGATACAAATAAGTTAGTTTCAATTTCATATGTCCATTTTTTAGCTTCCCTCAAGGTATTTGGGGATTTGTCCCTTAAAATGAGACCCAATTGTCCTTCAAAGGTGTGTACATATTGTAAGAGTGTTTCATGAGTCCTTGGCCTAAGGTCATCAGGAAATTCTTTAATCATGGCATCAAACCTCATATTTAAATCATTAATAGACTCTCTCTCCTTTCTCCTAATTTAACTAAATTGGGTCAAAAGCAATCTACCATCTTTTTTAATTTCCCATCTCTTTATGAAGGCACATCGAAGAGCTTTTCAAGTGTCGGCACAAAGTTGGAGACCAAGGTTCTCGGAGGTTACCAACAAAAGAACTTTTGTAGTCTAGTGTGTTGGCATATTCAACCTTCTGCAAGGGAAGGAGGTATCACCCAAAGAGCAGCCGAGACTTTGTGTGATAAAGTGAATTATAGAGGACACATCATAGCATAGTTCCATACTTAAATGTAAAGAGATCATAACATCATAAGCCTTAGATCGATAAAGACAGTGAACAGACGGTGTTGCGCAATGTTAAAGTAAACATATACATTGCATAAGTTGTTAAAACAAAAACACAATTAGTAAATACATAGCACAAGACAGATTACACAAGAAAGAGACCATATATTCATCCTCGTAGTGACAAATTTTAAATATCCAAATAATCCATCATATATTCATACCGCAGACTATCATACACAGAGTTTTTCTTCATATCCAGGCTTATACAATAGGATCGATAATGATATATCCCATATGGACTCTTACATTCTGCGTAGTTGAAGTTCTTACTTAGTAATGCTCAAACAAAAAATCTTAAAACCCCACAACAACATAGTAACAAACACAGAACCAAGGGAAAACCCAGAACAAAAACTTAGAACAGAGAAGAACAACAAAGAACATAATAGAACTGAACCCCAACCCATTACATAACTCCATGCTTTATAACTTTTCCTCGGGGATTATTGGATTATTTACTCCACCGTTACACTATCTTGATTCTACGTCCTTATAGCATGTGCTTTAACATTCCATATCTTTACGCTGCTCTTCCATCTAGCGGATCATTCTTTTTCCTTGCTAGCACACTAGCAGTTAGATTTCCTCCACTTGGAGTTCTCATTGTTGTGTTATATTATTCCACAAAAATTTTATAAATCCGCAAAATGAAGAGACCAACAGGCCCTGACCACAACCTTTGACTCGTCCCGATTCAACTTTATGTTGGTTTGTTGTGGTCTCCTTCAAATGAAGGGCCCAACTCTGGTATAATCTCAAGTGCTTGTTGTCGAAAACTGTCATATTTCTCGACTCTATCCTTCCATTTCCTTGATAAAATTGATGTGCCCGCAACAAATTCCTATGAGACGTTGACATCAAGGACCTCAATCTTGGTAGCCAACAAAGCATTCCACTATGTATCAATAAGTGTGTCCAACTTCTGCAATGAAATGTATTATGCTTGTACTGTAGACCATAACTTATGGAGTGTTGTCTTCGCGACTATGTTATTTTCATCCATGGCATCCATCCTATCATTCTCAACTTGGATCTCTACAAATTATTCGATTGCTCTATAGGATCAACAATGGTTTGGGATTTTGTATGCATATTTTTTAGCCTAGTGCACAAATCTTCGATAGGATTGTTGTGTTGGTCCAACAACCCAACCTAGTCTGTGACCATATCAAAGAGTCGATGACATTCCTTGGCCCAGGCATGGAGCAGGGATTTAACATTGGTACCTTCTTTAATTGCATATGTAAGTTTCTAGAGGAAACTTTTAGGTTCCTCCTTTTCCTTTAACTTAAACATGACTACCTCATGTTGCAGAGTATCTATTATGGTAGCCAAATGGGACCATGTGTCGAAAATAAGGTCAACTCGATCAGGTGGCACAATTGTTGTGATATCTTCTGGTAGTTCAGGAATGACCTGGCGGAAATATGGCCAGACTTGAGAAAACTTGTTAGCAACGGTTGCAACAGTGGATTCACATGTAAGGATTTTGTTTGTTGTGTCAGAGATTGATTGGCCTATTCTTCTGTTGTGATCCTTTTTTCCAGCTAATCATTTGAGGCCCATATAAAGTACATAATCTGTGGCGTAGCCCATGTGGACAATTCTCCCCTGATGGAAACAAAATCCCAAGGTGTTCGCGAAGTAAGCGACTGACCACTTGAGATAGAGCTCTATGAAAATATCAGTATACCAACACCCTCTAGTGTAGGTGAGTGCACTTTGAGGCTCCGAGCAACCCGATCGGGGACCTCTGGAAACAGTTTTGTCAGCACCTTTGGCTAGTCTAAGCAGAGATCCAAGATACCTCGTCGTTGTTGAGGATCTTGTAGCAAAGGAACATTTTGTTCCTTAACATAAGTAGTGTTCTACGTTGACTGGGTATCATCATGGGCGTCCAGCTGGTCTGTGGAGGGTCCTCATCCATCGAAACATAATTTTTAGGCCTTTTCTCTAGTTGTAGTGGATTGACAGTCTTGAGAGTTGAGTGTTGGGGGATTGGAAGTTTTGGGATCTATGGAGAAGTTAAAGGGGTTGGACCAGTATTTGTAGTGGGTTGAGCAATAGGGTTAACAAAAATTGTATCAAACTTAGTGTGAGGTGGGGATACCGAAGGCGTGTGCACAATTGTGGTGGACCCACCGTTATGTGGAACTTTGACTTCCTCAACAATAGTGGAAGGTTGGAGATGTACGGGAGATTCATCAAGGATATGGATGATGGGGGGTGTGGATGGGGAAGTGAATGAGGTAGAANGGGGGGGGGGGGGGGTTGGTATGCCTAGAAAGTGGGGCAATGTGACTTTGTGGTGGGATGGAGGAAAGGGGGGTAGCCTTAGTGATGATAGTATCATCGGCGGATTGGGAAGGGGATTTGGTATCGACCTTCTTCTGAGGAAGAATAGAAGTTAGGACGTCCATCAATTGCTTACCTGATATTGTATCATCGTTAGGAATGGAAGAAAATGGAATCTAAAGTGTGCCACTAGGAAACACGTCCTCTAGCTCATCCTCTAAACTAGTAGTTTTATGGGTTCTCTTTCTCACCCTAGGTCTAGCATATGATGTCTTCGCTAGAGTGGACCTTTGTGTAATGTCAGGAATTGCATAAGAGACATTGATCTTCTTCTTTTTGATAATGACCCCAGGCCACGAGGTGACTTCTTTATCGAGTGCAACTTCATCTAGGTAAAATTGTAATGACTGCATATGGAAAAGAGACGTGTCCACCCCCAAAGGTTGCATAAATGTTACCTCTTGGCTCATCCCTAAACATATATTATGGTATTCCTATTGAATAGTGCATGCAGAATTCAGGGTCATTGTGTTACGAAAATGAGCTCATCATACCATGACGCAAACATGGCATTATGAGAAGCCTCATTGGTAGAGGAAAGGAGAAAATTCCATGGGTCAAAGAGGTTGGTGATGCAACCATCTGCATTGTGAGCAATGTTGCACCCCCACGACAGTTTCCACTTCCACATGGTGAAGGATATGAGCAAGTATCCATAGATAAAATAGCTTGGTTGATCATGTGCATCCACACAAAATTGGAACAACTCAATGAGAAGATATTTGCACCAGTTCATATGGGTTCCATTCTTAATGAATTCTACCAATGCGATGGCATCCAAAGTACACTCTCCCTTCGTGTACTTACACATCAATTTCCCTGCAATCAAATAGCAATCCATGTGGACCTTCTCATCATTAATTGGTGCAATGTGCGCTCCTTGACCTCCTTGGCATGTGCCATATTTTTCATATAGGCTCATCTCCCCCTTCTTTTTATAGTGTTTCCTCGAGCCTTTAAATCCTTCGGTGACATCTTGGCCTTGCATGGACAACCCAATGAGCATGTGGATTTCCTCTACATGGATTGGGTAGGCCTGGTCTAGCCACAGGGAACTATTGTGCACATGTCTGATCTGAAATTTGGTGCAGTGTGTCACTTCTCTAGTAGTACCAAATATCGTCAGGTCATAGAGACACAACAAAGTAGAATCTCGTAGGGGAATGTAATAAGGATTCCACTGCCACTATAACTCTTTGTCATGTAATGTAGTGCAATCCATGAAAGAATTGGTATCCATGTGGGGGAATTTGGCAGCATAGGTAAAATAGAGCTCGACCAACCTAATTTCTTCAACCTTTCCATGCAGATCTCTTTGAACAACAAATCATGGATCAATGAACTCCACTGGAACTGTAGTTGGGATGGCCCCTTGACTAGTCATACGAACCATTGGAACAGGTTGTTGATGGTAAAAAAAAATCACAGGGGAGAAAAGGCTTGGACATGGACTTACAATGTGCTCAAGAGGCTCCAGGAGTGAGTCTACATCAAGCACAAGAGTAAAACAATAGATGAATCCATCGACCAAAGATGTTTTTATAAGTGATATGTAGAATTTGTTGAGATGACCATGCATTAAATACTACAGGGTGATAATATTGCGTATTAATGCTCACTTAATCTCTCGAATGTGGTAGAATCCATGATGTGATTTAGGTAACTAAACGTATAACCGAAAAGAAGGAAAGCATTTTGCTGGAAAAAGGATGGATAGTTGTTAAACTTTAAGTGACAGTGATAGGTAGAACCAAAATGATAGGTAAAAAGGTACAAAGGAATTTTAACGACCCAGGTGATGACACAAGGGCACAAGAATATTCAAATTTTAGTAGCATTAGTATGAGAGGATGTGACTATGACCTCCCCGAACACAAAGTTAATACTCAGGATGAATGACTCAGACATGACAACGAAGAACTAAGACATGTAAACACAGAACACGTCACCATGTATTGACATAAAGTAAAACATATACAAAAATGGAAATCCTACTTACTAACACACTCTCAGAACTAGGAGCATAAGGAAAATGTAATTATGCAGCATACAGGTAGGGCTTTAGGTGTGCACCATTCACCCAGCTAGGTCAAATAAATCCATCGATTTGTGCTAATTTGATATCTCCAGACTCACAAATTTATGCAATTATAAAAGGACCAAGCCAGTGCATTTGGATCTTGTCTGTATGTTTATGATACTTGTTGTCATATAAGAGCACAAAATCACCCTAGGAAAATGATTTACACTTTATATGTTGATCATGCCAAGCCTTTTGTCAGGATTTCTCTACAACCTAATGAAAACCTGCTAAGAATCTAGATTCCTCAAGTTCCATCAGTTCTTCCACCTGCGCAGAAATGGATTCATCCTCGATCATCTTAGTAGCTTGTGCAATGAATAGACTTGGGGTGAGAAAGTCAACTGGAACAACTTATTCTTGGCCATATATGAGTTGAAATGGGGTATACCTATTTAATAGCTTTGCGGTAGTATGATAGGCCCATAACACGGATGGAACTCACTCATCTCACTCATCTTGATTTATGTAACAAACCTTAGTCAGCCCCATCTCTAATATTTTATTAAATGCTTCCATTGTTCCGTTAGCTTGCGGATGGTAGGGACTGCTCTTATGATGTTGAATAAAAAATTCTCTAGTAAGGGTTGCAAGAGTTTCACTGAGAAAGTGGGCTCCTTGGTCACTAGTCAAGTTGTGAGGAAAACCAAAACTGGAAATAACATTCTCAAAAATAAATTGTGCCAACTCCACAACATATTGTCCAATCCCAATTTGTAGAGTTGGCCCGCAATAAATTGATAATCGGTTGCACGAACCACTAGGTGGCTCTTTTAGCTTGCGGGATATCCTTCTAGAATAGTACCTATAGTCAAGAATAGGGAAATATCTAATAGATAATCAAGAATATCCTCAATACGAAACATATCTTCATTCAAGAGCTAATCATCTACAGGTCCACTACTTTCTTTGGACTCTAGGAGAGACAAGTGATCTGGCCCAAAATTTAACTTGTTAGTCTTAATAATGACCTCAAAAGAGAACTCCTTGTTGTGTCTCACCTCCCAAAACGACCCCATATTTTTAAATTTTATGGGTCCCTAAATATTTTTCTCTTTTCCTTTTGTGCCTATTTTATACACTGCAAGACATGCATCCTTACTTCACTAAGATAACCCAGGAGTAACTCAAATTTGTTTCGGGATCATGTTTGTCGAAGTCCCTTATTCCATGTGTTAACTTAAACTTCTATCATCGCACTTCAATGACTTTGGCACATACATTGTTTTCCTTTCATGACATCATTGTGGCTCATTATGACCTGTCAAACAACCGACTCCCCAAGTGGCATCCCAAGATTGGACCTTTGACCTCCCATTTTTTTTGTTCTCCAATGAGTCGCTCTTATTTATTTCGTGACATAACAACATTTCTAAAGTATCGAAGGAATATTCCCTTCAATACCATCCTCGTTGGAAGCTTCTTGAGCCTCATCTTCTCGAACCCTGAAGATAAAACTCTGATAGCCTCTCAAACTTTCTCACATGTGTATCATGCATGTTCTCCTAGGACGAAAGAATATTCTTCGATACCATCTTCGTCGAAGCTTAAGTGTCTCACCATCCTTCAAACCTCCGATATATATGTTCCAAAATCTTATAAAGCACATCGTTTAGCATGCCTTTCTAGAAAAAATGAATATTTTGGCGATACCTTTATCCTCGAGTTTTAGTTTCGAACTCATCATGTTTTACCCTAATGGGTCCCACCTCTTTGTGTATCACTACTTATTAGTTGATGTGTCAGGCCCACCCACTAGTCCAAGCATGAGGGAATATACCTTCGATACCCTTCCCCTCAGGGCTCAAACTAACTCAAGATCTCACATCCTTTGAATGCATGACCCCGATAACGGTCTTATTCAAAGATATAGCTTAGCACAACCCTCGATGCCCAAGTCAAGCGTCTAGCAGTCTTAATGTGCATTAATGATAGAGATGATGCACATTAACATGAGAATTTAAGACTGGATTTAGTAATATCCTCGTACACACCCGAGTTATGGCATACTCGTGTTAGGCTAATATGTGTTTTGAGTTATAAAAACACTAATTTAGACAAAAATTACACCATAAGTTTTCAAAACGTAGTCTACGAAGCTTGTGTTTTGTCTTGATCCCTGTGTTTACTAAGATCTCCTACTTTGTTGCTACAATTTCTTGATTACGGGTAAAAAAAAATTCTATTGTTTAACCAACCTTTCATTGTTACATCTAACTCATTATACTTAAGTTAAGTTGATACTCGTTCCAATGTGTTATTACAGGATTATTTGGTTATTCATCATGGTGATCCAAAACCCCAAGAGATCTAAAAGTTTGATGTACTTCCAAGGTGCCGCAAGGCCCGAATCATCATCTTGACCAGTCAAAACTCTAATGATTGACACTATTCCTCACACCAACAAGGTCCATTTCCCCGACTTTGAAGATATCTACAGGATATTTGATTTCGAATATTTTCCTGAAGATGACGAATTTTTAGAAGTGTATCAGAATATCATATAAAGGGGAATTCACCTGGTAGTTGCTCGGCCACAGCTCTTCCCGTACAACAAGGAAGCACAATGGTGCCTTAGTCTGTTTTATGCTTCCATGATGAACATCATGAGAAAAAATGGGAAACGAGTAGTGTCTCTAAGACCATAAGACATTAGCTCTAGATATCACCTTCTCGCCCCCACATGCTCTTCGAATGAACCATTCTTAAAAGGGTTCGCCCATGAAATCAAAGGACCGGAAAAATAGATAAAGCATTGGTGGGTAGATGAAGATGAAACCCTCAAACAAGGTTAGAAATTGATCCCTACCCATAGGCTTAAAACTACATACAAGTTTTTGGTGGCCATGCTTTGTTGCTTATATGGGGAAGAAAAGAGCATGCATTTCCAAATTGACTGGTTACCTTTGGCACACACCATCATTAGAATGGGACAAATCTTCAACTGGGAAGATATCCTAGCCTTTAACATATGCATTCATGTAAAGAATCTTCCAGATATGAAGAAACTATGTTTTTATATGTTTTCCTATATGATCAATGTTATTTGCTCCTCGTTGCAGTTTCTTGAACTAGGATGGAATTGGAACCGAATTCAACCTCCCATTCATGTATATTTCTCTCAATTATGGAGTGTAAATTACAAACAACATTTTTATGATATTTTCAATTTAATTCTTTCTCCTCTACACTCTATCCTGTTCGGTTTCCCCAGACACAGAATCTCCTTTGAGGCTAGAAATGAGATGAAAGGTGTGGACGACTGGTTCTTCTATAAGTACTACTCATTTATCAAGGTTTATGGGACCACTAGAGCCCCACACCTCTTAACATATTTCATCCCAGACCATTTTTTAATGAGAGAAATAGTGTACCAAAATATGGGGTCTGGTGTTACCACACTTTTGAAAACCAACAATAAAATATTGTGGCCAATCTTCCCTCTTGACATTGGAATCTACACTATTTCCAACGCTCAACATGAAATGAAGGAAGTTGAGACCTTACAGGAGTTAATAATGTGCTTGGGAGAGCCTAAAGGCCACAATCCTTACCAGCCAGCTATCAATCACGTCGGGTATGTTGGCCTTACTCATCCAAATATCCATGTTCTTGATTTCAAGGAAGATAAGTTTAAGGGAGTACTCTCGTATGATGAGGTCCTACACCATTTTCCCCATGACGCTGCAAAGTGAGAGCTTGAAATTGAGCAAGAATAATTCAAGAGGACAACTTTAAACCAATTCCAGAAGTTGCTTCAGCGAGAACAAGACACCGACAGCACCAAAGGGTAGGAGAAGACCAAAAAGGAAGAACAACTTGAACAGAAGAGGCTCCAATCTGAACAGGATTATCAAAAAAGACATACTGGAAAGAAGAAACAAGAACAAGCTAGAAGGTTGGCTGAGGAAGAAGAAACCAAAAGATTAGCTGATGAACACAAGCTAGGAGATCGGTCGATGAGGTAGAGGCAAATCAATTGGTCGATCAGGCTGAAGCAAAGAAGAAATTTGATGATACTTTGAAGAAGAATTTAAACCAAACACCAAGAACCCCATCGACACCCAACCTAGGAATTGTGAACATACCTCCTTCGGAGTACACCCCCATAAGCACCATAACAAGAGATTCCCCCCTCTTCTCCCAAGCCCTAAATTTTGAAGGCTCTGTAGTATCTATTGGAGACTACTACTTCGACCAAAAAACTAGAAGCATCAAGAAAATATCAGTGAAAAGGAAGAGAGGAGAAGACATCAAGTCAAATTCATCTGCAGGAAGGGGATTGGAGTGGAAGGTAGGTCCTGATCTAGAACAGAACATGGTCCAAGCCATTTTATCGCTCAATGCCTTTGTAGGGTTAAATGCCTCCTCTGTCCTGGAGGTAACTAATTCCCTAAGCATTGCTAGGAACCGAGTAGTCGAGTTGGAAACATAGTTCAAAGGTGTAAATGACCAATTCTCCATATGTGTCCAGGAAGTTGTGAAAGAAACTGAAGGTCTAAATTGAGGAAAAATCAATAGTTCCCTACAAACACAAAGAGACCACGTGAACGAAGAGTTTGAAAAGAGGATGTAAATCCAATGGGACACCCATAGGAACAAGTTAAGGATGGAAAGACATAAACTCAATACCTCCCTAGAAAAGACTAGAGCCACGGCATGCACCGTGGAGTCCATCAACGCATAAGCACTAGTAGCAAGTGAAAAATTAGCGATGGAAAAGAATGAGCTCTTTGATCTATTGATTAGCATACGGGCTAAGAAACAAGAAGAAATTAGGTTGCAAAACACTTTGATAGAGACTCAAGGAAGATATCAGGAAGTGAGTGAGGCTTTTGAGGAGATGGTTAGTTGGTAGGACATGCACCAACCTCCACCTACCTCCCTACCAGTATACTCAAAGAGGGAAAGACTCGAGTACCGAATGCTCTGTGACACCAGCAAACCACTATTCGTGAGTGATCGCCCCACCAAATGATTAGTTGCTGACACATGCGCACAACTGTGGAAATATGTGAATGATCTCGTCACAGAGGCAGGGGTAAAACCAATGAAATCTATCGATGATATGACTTATGTAAGCACTAGGATGGTTGAAGTGGAAGATCTAAAGAAATCCATCCATGTGAGCATCCAATATTTGATGTTGTTTAAAGAAAAATCAATTGAAGAACATATGTTGCTTCCTACCTAGCTCACCCACAAGATTCAATCCTTTGTAAAATCCATGTCGAAGTGGTTATATCAAGAAGTGTCTGCAAAATTCAACAATGGAGAATCGATCTTAGAGATATTGCAATCAAGAAAACTCGAGAGCATTTTAAACGAACACTCCACTTGGAAAGAATACCAATACCAACTATAGGAGCAAGGTCAAGTCATAATTACAGAATTCCACAGTTCTTTCCAGATGTTGTTTTTCTTCTGATATTGTAATCTAATTTTGAATGTGAAGAGTCTTTTTTGTGAAACGGCCCCAATTTCATGATTTCCAAGAAGAACAATTGTAAACATTCTCCCCTCACTATATAAAGGGATCGCTTCCCATTTTAAAGGGCTTTTGGTTTTTGAATGTAGCATGACAGTACTTTTACTGGAAGTTAATTTTGAATCCGAGAGACGTTCTGGAATTGGAGATTATGGTATTGATGTGTATGAATGAGATTATTATGTTTATGCATCTCTCTTATTATATTATGTGAATATTGGTTGATTAATTATTTATGAATATAATGTTTAGAGTTCGCAGCTACCATGGTTTTTCAAGATGAATACAGCGATGTCATAACATTGTTAATTAATCAATTCTTTGATTTTGATAAGTTGTGCCATTGAAATTATGTATTATGTGTGACATGATTTTTTTCTACTCAAGTAATACACATTACTCATTGTATTTATTTTCTTCGCTAGTTTTCTCCTGATCAGAATAGGTTAGTTTAGTATTAGTTTAGAGATGCATATTAGAATAATAAGTATACTTCTTATATTAACTTTAGTTAGACACATTTACTTCTTTTTTAATCCATCTGAGATCCTTCGGTTCTCATATTTATATTTAGTTAGTATTTTAGTTAGTTTTTTTAATTAGTTGGTAACCAGGCCAAAATATGGTTGGAAGCACTACCCCAAACAAGAGTGGGTATAATTGGGACCTTGCATCGGGTGTTTTCCCTCATCTGATTGAACGGGTCATTTTGGCCCATCAACACTCCTGAAACAATGACAACCACCTACAAATGTGACCTTCTATCACAGGTTTGTTCACTGAATACTTCAAAGTAGAATGGTTAGTAAAAAACTTAAAAATACTCCCAAGTAAATAATGCCTAAACTTTTGTAAAGATTACACCATAGCCAAACATTCCCTTTCAGTTTTGGTGTAGTTGCATTCAACTTGCAAAAGTTTGCGACTGAAAAAGTATATAGGATGGTCCAAGTTTCCTTCCCCTGGTTGCACAAGAATGGTGCCTATCGCAACTACAAAGGCATCAGTATGGACATGAAATTCAACTTGCCAGTTAGGATCAGTCAGAATGGGAGCAGTGCTCAATTTCTCTTTTAGCAAGTTGAATTATTTATCACGGTCTTGAGTCCAACGAAGCCCTTCAAATTTCTTTAGAAGTTGTTCCAAAGGTTTTTTTATGCTTGCGTAATCCCCAATAAATTGGTCGTAATATCCAGTATGGCCTAGGTTCTTTCACAACTTATTGACAGAGGTAGGGCAAGGCATATTAAGAATAACTACAATTTTTGTAGGATCAACTAGGACTTCTTCTCGACAAACAATATGCCCTAACAAATTCCCAAATGGTACACATAAAATACATTTTCACATATTAAGGGAAATATACAACTATCCACAACAGTCCAACATCAAGTGTAATAGCCCAATGTGCTCTTTAAGTAAGTTGTATACAGTCTAATTGTCTAGGTATACCTCAAGGAACTTATGAATGAAATCATAGAATGCTTCGATCACAATCCAAGAAAATATTGTTGGGGCATTATTAAGCCCGAAAGGCATAACGTTGTAGGCAGATGATCCCCACTCAGTAGTTAAATTAGTTTTCTTCTTATCTTCCTCGACGATTCAAACTTGATGATATCTATAGAACCCATCTGTAAATGAATATGCCTCATTTCCCACTACTTTATCTAATACCTCATCTCTAAAGGGGGTGGGAAAGAGGTCATAAACATAAGTAGTGTTCAGGATTTTGTAATCCACACAAACGTGTATATCATCACTTCCTTTCTTGGTTTTTATCACGATAGGACTGATCCATTCAGCCTTATCGACAGGGAAAATCATCCCAGTTGTGATCATCCCATCAATATCCTTATTCACTTTCTTTTTAACTATGGTATCTAGTTGATATGGCCTATTCTTGACTGGTCTTGATTAAGGATTTAACTATATCCTCATATCCCCTAAATCTCCCTTAATACCTTTTAATTCTGAAAAAGTTGTGGAAACCGATCCTCATACTCCGGCAACGGAGATTGTATCTTTGTCGTTGTATATTCATACCAATAATCTCCAATGGATGTTAGCTTAGGGTGCTAATCAGTTCCTATATTAACTTTCCATGACTTCAAGGGTTTGATATAGGAACTATGTACATCAATTGGGATAGTATATTTAACCCCCCTAGACCCTTCAAATTCTTGAAATGTCAGATGCCTAAGTTTGTCAAGGTCATCAATATCTTATGGGTCTCTCTCAAATGTAAGATAGATCGTAGGTAGTCGAGTAGGATCTGGGTAAGGACTATGATAAATGAGGTACTTGTGTTCAGGATAGATACTAGGAGGATGTATAGGCTTAACTTCATCAACAAAATGCATTTTCTTAATCTATTGCAAAGCTAAAGTGATTTCAGGGGACTTACATGAGAATAAGAAGTCTTGACAGAACTGTCAGTGAAGGGTTTTCCAACAAGCTATTTGGATTCGATATTCTTCATGTATATAACAAGCAGTTGAAATCTATCCCAAGGAATGAATAAACCGATGCACCCACAATTGAGAAGGTAGTTGTGCAACTTCCCATACATGAATATAGTGCACAACATGCTCCCTCGGATCTGAAAGCCCATAATATAATTCCAAATATGAGTGTTCGAGATTTAGCAAAGTGATTTGCGAAGAAGGAATAAAACGATGTTGGATGGCATGCTTTGCTTCATCCCAGGAAGATAAAGTACCCTTATGAGTGGCCCACCATATATCTTAAGAGGGTCATAACACAACATCCAATACATGAAGTCTTTTTTCTAGTGCAACTTTATCCTCTACTTCAACCAGAAAAATAGCTAAATTGGAAGTATCGTCGTACACAGGGTGTTCTCTAACTTCAAATCCAATCCACCTCGATGCTCTAATAGTCACACAACATCATGAAAAAATATTGTATCTTCCCTGCTGCCAGTTTTCAAACACTACCTATGAATCTTCACCTAAAGATTGAATAATTTTCCAACTTACCAAGCCATCTACAGTCGGGTTAATATATTCTTCCCAATGTCCTGCAGTCATAGTATATAGATTATCCAAGGCATCCTCTTCCATATTCCCCTCTATCATATCTGTATAGCGGGGACCTCGGTATGGATCTAGTGGTTGGGTTACTTTCATACCATCGACTTCAAAGGTCATGAGTTCCTTTTTAAGATCTATAACAGAGTAATTCGCATAAGCCTAAACAATGCCTAGTAAATCTAGGTATGGGTCTTGTTATTGCACAAATTGTAGGTTGGGAAAATCCTGAACCAATCCACAAAAGGGCAATAACAGTGGGATATTTTACCCATTTTCACCTTAGATAAACCCTCCCCTCGCTTTAGTGAAGAAAAAATCCAATACAAGCAAGGAGTCTCGGGTGACCCTAGGGGGAAATGAGATGAAAAGTGAGATGATGAAAGTGATGCCACTATATCTCAAGTTACTAAGTGGAATATGGCTTGGAAAGGAATCTTGGAAGTGATCAATGGTTTCTAAAGGCTTGAGTACCTGCAGAAGATGATTATACCTGCCCGAGAGACAAGAAAAGACAAGATACAAACAAAGCAATCCAATGGACAAGAAAGTGAAGCTTGTTTTCCCAATAAGAAGCAGTATATACTTATATAAATCAGAAATGAAGTAAATGGATTAGCTACTAAACAAATCACTAAAAGTCCAAGTAAATATGCAAGAGACCAACTAGCAATTACTAGTGAAACTCAAGTATGATAGCACAAGACTTTAGCAACAATTAAAAGATGTTTGATATAAGTATTGTAGAGATATTTCTGCATCCTTATGGCTATATAAAACAGGATTTAGTACAGAAAATTCCAACCACCAAAACTAGTAAGTAAACCACCCAAAAGAAGCACAATAACTAGTAGATTAACTTGGCATCTTTCTAGGAAAAATTGACGGTTAGAACATGAGTAAATTTAGAAAGTATGAAGTGATTTGTTGCAGACCTAATGGTTGTAGCTTAAATTTATTATAGCGGCAATAAATATTTGGAGAAACAAAACGCCCTAGTGGCCTTGAAAATCCTTAAGCATGTATAAAATATTCCAACTTAAACAATTTCAATATATCGTAATTCTACATATCCCAATGCAATGATTTTATTTCTCCAATGCAAGATATTAGTGCCTTTAACTATTGGGTTATGGATTCTTTAAAAATTAAAAATCTAGCTGTGCTACTTCTTTGGGGGTGTAATCCCTTTTACTCCCCAAGGCAAGCAAGACTAGCTAAGGAAAACCCTAGGAGAGTGTAAACCCTTTTACTCCTCCTAGTATTCCTTTATGCAACAAATTATTGCAAGACAAATATAATGGGATTAGTGGGGTTGTATGCCCTTATACTTCACAAAATATTATCAAATTAATCTTTTGACCAAGAAAAGAAGAAATAACATGAAAGATTCCTTACCTACTCCAAGCATTAACAAGATAAAGTCCTTTTAACCAAGAAAATCCACCATAAAAGCAAGAAATAACCTCCAAGAAAGATAGTGCCTTACTTCTTCATCCAATAGCCAAACAAAACCATATAAAGATATAGTAGCAAGAGATATAGACAAAATTTCCTAAGTAGGGCACAAATTCCAACCAAGTATCCTCTCCAATATGGGAGAGTTATGATGAAAATGAAATAGAAGTGATCCTTATTTATACAAATCCTCCTAAAAGTGTTTGTCCACTTAATTTAGGGTAAACCAAAAATTAAGGGGTCAACAACCCTTATTTTTCCCCTTTACAAAATTATTTTGACTTTAATTCAAAATTTGCACAAACGAAAACCCTAATGTGACATCATCCATCTAAGGGATGGTGTTTTCGCACCCTTTTGCAAGTTGTTGGAGTGGAAGATGGAAGTTGTTGGGCCTTATAGGGCCTCCCTCTCATGTGTTAGGGTTTCTTATTTCAATCCATGCCTTCCTCCATGAAAACATGCCAAGTGTCAATTCAATCAACACCACCACCCCAAACCCTGGCCCCATAAGACGTCAAGCCTTCCAAATGTGACGTTTTAGCTTCCAAAGGTAAATTGTTGGGATAGTAGGGTAATAGGTGAGGTCCTTCAAGGTGTCTTTGTGGCCTCCAAAATATGTCATCATTGTCTGGTGTGTGGGCCATGGTATCCAACCTGTGGGCTTCAAGCCCCAAGGAAGCCCAAGCTAGGCTTGTTCTTCCAAAATTGTCCATCAACTGGGTCCTACAAAGACAATGAATACACTCTCCAAAGATATCAATTCAAATGAATCATGATAAGTAAATCAAGTCAATAAAATATCCATCTAATTATGTACATAAAAAACCACCTCGTCAAACTAAACAAGTGCTCAAAGACCCTATGCAATTTTCCAAGTTTGGGTATGAGAGGGTTGACAAAGCGACCTATTAGTTGAATTGTACATCAGGTTTAGGAGTGTTTCCCAATTGGACGCCTCACTATGTCATGTGGAAAAAGTGACATGGATGGGGTAAATACTTTTTGGCATGGGTTTCATGACATACAAGGGATCGTAGCATCTCATTTATGGGTGCCTTTGTAGAGGGTGTGTTGCACCTTCATTTTCAATGCAACCTTTTTCCAAGCCCATTTATTGTCTTTTATTCTTTTAATATTTTTCTAGGTTGAAACTAAGGAGGGGCTTCTACCTAAGCATGGAAAAAAATTCTCACCTTGACTCTACCCTGGTCACATCATGCTTCCCCAAGTTGAAGACAATGTGTGGGGATTCTACCTAAGCATGAAAAACATTGCCCACACATGCTCCACCTTGTTTGGCATTTTGTATTAGTTATTTTTCATGGGTCCCATCAGTTTCTTATAATATATATTTCATTTTCCTTGAGATCTCTGGGTGAGCATATAGAAGGTTCATGATTGGATTTTATCTTTTTCCAGCTACAAGCCTTTGGGCCTTCAGCCCCTTCTTCCCATAAAATGAGGGATCATCCCTTATTGGGTCAGTACACCTGAAAATCCAAAATGATAAGGAGATGAGGAGATGAAATGTGGAAAGTGGAAAGTATGGTCGGGAATGGTACAATGACCTATCAAGGGGACCTCCTACTAGAAGACCTATCCCTAAGGGTGACCACTTACTAGGGCACAATGTCAACCACCAAGGTGAAACAAGGCAAAGAGCATAATTTCCAACCCGACATTACATAATCAAAAGCAGTTTAAAATGAAAAAAACTTAAATGCCTCAAATATTGAATTGACACTCACCATAATACATGGCTTGTACCTCATGGAGCAAGACCCAATGTCTTCCGGAAGCAAGTTGATGTGGTGGATACCCTCACGATGAATCTGAGATCTATGGTGGTGAAGTGGGCCTCTATTTTTGCAAGTGGACAATGTTGGTCAAGTTGTCTCTCATTACTCCATGTCTGCAACTTGAGGGCCTCGAGACATCATCTCCTTAGTTATCCTTAGGAATTGGAGATAACAGGTCCTTCTCCCCCATGATTTGTATAACCTCAAAATCAGCCATTGTCTTGACTCCATCTAATTCCACTCAAGCATTATGCAGCCTCCCAACAGGATAGATATAATACGGATTGGCCATCTACAACTGAATTGGATAATAGACCATCAAGGGCTTACCCATGGCTTCCCAAGTTTTCTTTGGTAGTATGTTGACGTCAGACCCCAAATCTAACATAATATCATTAATTTTGTAGCTGACGATGTGATTATTTAGACTAAGTTCCCATTCGGATATATGCTTACTTCTTTGTATTCTACTTGTATGTATTTTGGGAATATGAGCAACAATCAACTCTTTTGGGTTCGCTTCAATCTATAAAATCCCCTTGAGCTTGTTTTGCAACTCCTTAGTGAGTTGTTTGTCATCCAAAATATCAAAGAGTAAGAAGAGCCACAATTAAATAGTTTGTTGGGGTCTCACTAGAGGATCTTTCTGTAACACACAATGCTCTGCAAGTTTAGGTTGAGGCTCATGGCTTGATTCTACAGGTATAAGTATTTCAGGATTAGAAATCCATCAGAATATCTCAGCATCATCCTTAAATAAAAATTTTTGCGCAAGGGGGTCATACCTAACATCTTCTGGTACTGCCTTGCGGATCTTACTTGGATTCAAGCTATCAACATCAACACTAGTCCTTGTTCCTCCTCTAGTAATAATATTAATATTGGGCGAGTTGTCCTTAGTGACAGGTCAGGGATCCGAGTTTATCAAATTGGTGCCTCGTTATCTTGCATTGGCATATTCAACCTTCCGCAAAGGAATGAGGTCTCACCCAAAGAGAAGTCGAGACTTTGTGTGATAAAGTGAATTACAGAGAACACATCATCAGATCTAGCACATCATAGAGCAATTTTGTACTTAAATGTAAAGAGATCATAGTATCATAAGCCTTAAATCGATAAAGGCAGTGAGCAGTCTATGTTGTGCATCATTAAACTAAGCACATACATTACATAAGTTGTTAAAACAATAATGCAATTAGTAAGTACACAACACAAGACATATTATGCAAGAAAGAGACAATATACTCATCCTCATAGTGACAATTTTTAAGTATCTGAATAATCTATCATTATTCATACCCTAGACTGTCATACATAGAGTTGTTCTTCATATCCATACTTATACAATAGGATCTGTAATGAGATATCCGATCTAGAATCTTACATTCTGTGTAGTTGCATTTCTTGCTCAGTAATTTTCAATAACAACAAAGCTCAAAACCCCACAACAACAGAGTAACAAACACATAACCAAGGGAAAACCCAGAATGGAACATAACAATAGAGAGCATAATAGAACTGAACCACAACCCATTACTTAACTCCATGCTTTATAAATTTTCCTCGGGGCTTATTGGATTCTTGATTCCATTGTTACGCTTTCTTGATTCCACATCCTTTTGGCATGCTCTTGAACATTCTAGATCTTTTCGTTGCTCTTCCAGCTGGGGCATCACTTTTTCCTTGTTGGTGCACTAGCAATTAGCTTTCCACCATTTGGATTTCTCGTTGAGGTTTTCTATTGATGTTTTCTATTGCGGTCTTCAAAACGAAGGGCCCAACACCAATTTTTAATGCTTTAATAGGGGATATTATTATACCATGACCTAGCATCCCCTATTATTGATGACGAGAAGAGTCGCATGATGACATCCTCATGTTGGTATTAGGTAGCATGGAATCCAAGGATATCATAGACTAAGGATTAGTGGTCTTCAGTGGGGATATAATTATTATTGGAGAACTTAGGAAACCATCTATCAACATCCTTAGGCATATCATAAGGGTAACCTTGAATTTGATTCATATCCAAAGGTTTAAAAACATTGGAGACACGTGGTTGTAGAGACATTTTGAATATAGGAGTATTACTAGGGTATCGTCTTCTATGAGTTCACATAGGTTTTGAGTTTTGTGGAGTCGCTGGATGATATTGTCAAACAAGGCTCATAAATATGTGCATAATTAAAAGGGATTATTCCCTTAATGAACTCTATGTAATCTATCTAAGTAAGGCTTTGGTGTAATATCACCAAAATATTGTTGAAGCATATCCTTCAGATTTTGAGAAAGAATGAATCAATTTTCCTCGATAATGGAGCCAAAATGTTATCAACCAATCTAGCACTGGTGCAAAGAATTCACAAGATGCAATACAAGTGTAACATATGGAAGTACTTGCTACTCTCACCTAAGCAATTTCTTCCCTTGTTTTAGTGGAGGATTGAGATCCAACACAAGGGAGGATTCCCTAGCAACCTTGTTGTGAGAAATATTACCCTACGGATAGGTTAAGCTCCCCTCTGGACCAGGACTGCTATATTTGGTCCAAATATAGAAGAGAACAAGTGGTTTCTACTTTCCTTATAGATCTAACTCAATCAATCAAGAAAGAGAGAATAAGAATGATGTGATGTTCATCCTCACAACTCCTATCCTTAAGCTTGATATCCAATCTCCTCAATGCAAGTGAAGTCCTGAAAAGAATAGAAAAGGAACTCTTCTTCCTACTCTAGATGATTATGTAAATCATATCTATCTATGAAGACTGAAACGAAAATAGACAAGCAAATGTAGAAAACATGAACTTAAAGGGAATAGGTCAAGTTGATATTAATGGGAAATCCAAATAAAGTACGTACAAAGAAAGATTGATGATTCAGTCACTTATTCAAGCTCTCCTCGCCAGCCCTTGCATGAATCTTGACATCAAAATGTTGATGCTTCCTCCATAATCAAAGGTTTGATACATGTATTGTTCCCCCCTTCACCTTGGAAATACCTTCAATATATAGGCTTGAGAGGTACAAACACCATGAGATAATGAAGGATATGGTTGAGGATATGGCTCCTTAAGTTGGGATTAGATCCTAGGATAGATCCCATAGGGTAATATTTGACCACAACAAACCTCATCCATCAAGATCGGGCCCTTAATAAAAGGTGGAGGATCCCCAATTTCTCTCTAACAAGACTGGCGCTCCCCGTATTTGAACACGGGGTGCCATCCTCTAAAGTGGAACTCCCCTAACATGGTAAGGGGGTTCCATTCCATGAATCAGAACTCCCCCAACATGGCCAAGGGGGTGCCACCCTTCATAAATGCCCAAATTTGGTTGAATTTTCCAAGAAAAGGGTGTGTTTATAATATCTGATGAGAGGGATTCTTATTCCAACATGATTTAGGGATTGTGACAATTATTTTCATGGTTTCAAGGGGTTGCGACACTTAGAAAAATGAATGGAACACTTGGTAAGGTTCATAGGACACTTACGAAAATGCATGTGACACTTAACAAGGTGCATACATCACTTTGTGACACTTATGGTGCGACACTCAAGTGTGACATTTTGGTGTGTAACAAATGCCCCATAAAGTGTGAGGTCATAAGAGAAACTGATGGTTGAAACACTTTACAAATTATTCAATGCAAGGGTACTAGAGTAGGAGAACCTGGCAGAATCTACAAACAATCATCAGTTAGTATACAAATATGTTCCATTTCTGAGGAAGGCATACCTATGCTTGGAATACGAGATGACTCAAATCATGGTCACCAACCAATACACTGTGGATCCATGAGAATACTAACTAAGGATATGGCCACCATAGATACAATGTGGATCCATACCTCCATGACATGAACTGATCGTAGCCACGAAAAATACACAATGTAGCTACGAGATGACAAAACATAGCCACATATCAATACATTGTGGATCTATGTGACAGTATATATATATCAGTAAGATTTCCAGCATGGTGATTGTACTGAAATATTTTACATGCTCAAATGATCTCCATCGTAGCCTAGGAAAATCACATAATAGAGAGAGTGTCCAACCCAGGGTCTTCATCTCAATCTCGATGCGGTATGAATCTAGCCATGTGAATAGATGACTTGATGTCGAACATGGTAGAAACCACTTGATTACCGGTCATTGAGGTAAATTGTTAACAAGTATGAGGGAAATCATCAATGATGATAATTACCCCCAAGGTACCCTATTAAATTCCAGTGAATGTGAGTACATAATCTAAGGGAGAACATTCGTGGGATCATCCGATCAAAGGTCAGTGATGTAAGCCTATGATCGGAAGCGAGGAGGCCTGCCATTGAGGCATGTAGGTCTGAAGGTACTAATTGGTTTCTAATTCTAATCCTCGAATAATGTGTTGAAGTCGACAAGAAAAGACTCGTGGAAGGAGGGACTTGATGCATCCCCCATCATCGACATGAAACTGACATAGGAAAGTGATGTGAGATGGTAGATCGAATGAGTATGGACTAACATAGGAAATGGAAACTGGTAATACTACAGATGGATGGTTTGAAGTGAAACTTCCCTTGAACATTATGAGGCACAACAAGTGACTTGGTAGCATTGACTCGACAAGTACAAAGAACATAAGGTGATGAAAAATAAGAACACTCTTCAATTAGAATGAAAAAGTATAACGAAACATGGAATTGGTATGACTCGAAGACAAGAATATTACCCAACTATAAGAAGAGACGCAAACAAGTGCCATGTTCAAGGGCGACAATAGCTACCATAAAGGATTCCAAAAAAGTTGACCCACTTCCTTCAATTTTTTCCCCATCCAGATGGATGAGCACCTCTTTATTTTTTAATGAGCTTGAGGAGGATAAAAAATGCTTGATATAGCTCATCCTTCATATGAGTCCCTCATCATATGTTTAACGAACCTGGAGAAGGAGAGGTTCAATCTTGTATGGGTATTGGAGATTGGACTCACATAGGTCCTTCAATGCATAGTTTTACAAGCCCAAAGAAGGTAAAATCGATGGTTTTTCATGTTTAGAGAGTCTGAAAAGAACTTAAAGATGACTCCATGGATGAATTTTTCGTAAATTTGGTCTCCCAAGCCCAAAAAAGGTATAAAACAATATAGGGGAGAACTCTTCTAATCATGCTTGACTAGAATATTCCTTTTTTGTAATTAGTCTCACAAGGCCAAAAAAGATATAAACTATCACTCAAAAGAAACCCTTTAAAACCTTTTAACGAGTGTGAAAGGAAGCAAGATCACTCGGAAATATTTTTATGTTTAGGGAGTCTAAAGAGAGCTTAAAGGAGACTCCAAAGAGTTCCTTTTTTGAATAGCTTTTACGAGTCTGAAAAAGAGATAAAAGTATACTTGGTAACCTATTCTCATGTTTTAATGAACATGAGAAAGAACAAAGACTGAGCTCGGTAACCTGTTCTCATGTATTTACAAGAACAAGAAATAACAAATACTAATCTCGTTCTAGAAAAACCTACTACGTTACGATGTGAACGACCCCCAAGCGAGGATCACTCCTAGTAGTGTGTCTCTCTAGAGGTATTTTTCCCCAAGCTTGCATGATAGAAGCTAGTGGTTTTTCTCTAGAATGATGTCCAAAGGCTGGAGACCTACCCCCCAAGCGTCATTTCCTTTGGAGGCTCTTCTTTTTTCCTCGTTTAGGCGTCTGGATACTAATAGGAACATTTTCACTAGGAGGAGGAAAAGAAGGTTCAATTATTTGATCCAGAGTGAGATTGGATTCAAATGGAGGTGGGTATGCTTCATTTTTTAATGAGCTTGATAGAGACAATGAACTATACTCGTAACCGTCTATTTCATTTTTTAACGAGCTTGACACAGGAAAAGAACTATGCTCGTAAGCGTCTGTTTCATTTTTAATGAGCTTGACACAGGAAAAGAACTATTCTCATAAATACCATATAATACCAAAGGATCAGATGATTCTAATTATTTCCGCACCTGATTCAAAATCGTATTTAACATGGAAAACTGCGGGGTAGGAGGAGAAGAAAAAGGAAAAACCCCCATGAGTGAGGAATCCTTAAGGAGACCTACTCCTATACTCTCAAAACTATTATGTCCTAGAAAAGGCACACTATTTGTTGCAGCATTGTGGAGATCTGGAGTTATATAGTCAAGTTGGTCAACAATGATAATTTTTCCTCGATAGGGAAATCGTAAGATATGAAAAACCAAATATGCAACGGCGGTCATCACATAGAACCAACTATGACCAAGTAAGAAATAATAATCCATGGGCGCATAAACAACTTCGATATCGAACGAAACAGTCTTATCCTTCTATTTCACGGTGAAATATTGCAAGATTCTGTGAGGTTGAAAACCACGTCCATCAAATTCTTTCAAGGTGGTAGGAGACTAGCTAATTTTAGGAGAACCATTTGCTTTCCAACAAGACAAATACATGACACAAGTGGAGTTTCCCTCATCCAAAATAGCGTGATGGATGTTCTTTCCACCAACCAAAATTTGAATTTGGAATGCTAAGTGGTGGGAAGGTATCTCCTTAAAGTAATCCAGATTAAACGTAATCAGGTTCGACTCCTCGGGATCCATAGCTCCAATGGTGATAACAGGTTTCTACGTTGACTTGGACGGTGTTGTAGAAATTTGAGGGATGACATAACACAAGTCACTTGCACCAAATATTCAATGATATTGTAGTTTTGGGAAGCATGGGCATTTGGATTAAATGTCTCTTTTCGAATTGCACATTTGGGTGGGTGTAACACTGCGTCAAAAATTGGCTTCTCAATCTGAAGAGGATTGGAAGATGGAGAAGGAATGGATGTGGAGGGATGATCAATAGAATTTCCTTTAGCCTGATCACCTAGAGGAGTGTCATAATTATTTACTTAAGTCGTTAAATTAACCATCTTAAACATGTACACCTCAGAGGCGCTCGGGGAAGCATCCCCATGGTGGGAATGACCTGTGTTGCCTCCTTGCGGAGGGACAAGATTTTGTGCAACCAAATATTGCTACTGAATCGGTTGGGAGGTACCCTTTAGAGATTTAGTGACTGCCTCATGACGAGGACAGTCTTACGTGTAGTGGTCTTCCTCACAAATCATGGAAGGAAACTTTTCTTCCTATTCGGTTAAGTATCAGTAGTCTTTGGATTATCCTACTCGTTAGAATATTTCTTGGATTTACCCTTGTTTTTCTTCTTACCTCCTGATTGCTGAGATGAAATGGATTGGACCGCATTTACCTTGGAGGTTTGAGAAGGAGCAGAATTTTTTGTGGTGTTTGAAAAAGAAACTGGGTCTGGAGCAGGTCTTATTGGATCAGCCAGGAGCATGAGGGATCATATCATAAAGTGTGCCAGAATGGGAATATACCAAATCTAAATCTTTCACAAGGCTAATAGCCTACTCCTTAGTAACACCATTTCCCATAGCAACATCGTGGGAAATGGGAGATAAGAGCGAATTTGTAAACCAATCCGCAAGGATTTGGTCCGGAATTGGAGCTTTAATCAACCGTCTTCGTTGTCTCCACTCATGAATGTGATCATATATGTGGGTGGAAAAGGATTTCTAGAGTGAGGTCAAAAGTTTTGTACTGGTCTCATACTATATAGGAAACTGAAAAAGCTTCAGGAAATCCATGGCACGAGAATTAAAGTCGACAAAGGAGTTACACGACAACTCAATATACCATTTGGTTGTGGCACTTGTAAGTGTTCTCTAAAACAGCCTCAGATAAATGGAATCATCCATCAAATATTTTGAAGAACACCATAAATGAATAGTCATAACATGATTGTTAGGATCTTCCCCGGGTTTTTCATCGAATTTCGGGACGTCGGATGATAATTTGGCAGGGATGGCGAGCCAAAACATGGCATGTTCAATGGGATCATTTTTCAAACACAATAGATCTGGAAAATCTAACATAGCCAATAATGGAAGATGCCAGTTAGCTTGTGGATACTGGTGATATCTATATGGCATGGAAACACCAGTAGGACCAAATCTAGGTTGCAAAGATATGGAAAAACTCACTAGTAAATTTGTGTCATTTTGCAATGGTAATTTCGTTGTGCATGCGATGTTCTATCATGGAGATGGCAAAAAATATTGGACCCCCCAAACCGCATATAACGTGTTGTGAAAATTGTGACAACTAAAGGATATCATCTCCTACAAGATGACCTAAGGATGTAGTATCGTTGTCTTCGCATGAAATATGACCGAAATATGTCGACGCATGAAAGATGACAGAAAGATGTCATTGAATGAAAGATGACCGAAATATGTCATCGCACGAAAGATGACCGAAATATGTCATCGCACAAAAGGCAACCCAAATTTTTCGTCGCACAAAAGACAACCTAAAGATGTCATCACACGAAAGACGACCAAAATTTGTCATCGCGCAAAAGATGATTGAAAGTTGTCATCGCACGAAAGATGACCAAAAGTTTTTGTCGCACGCAAGACTACCGAAAGTTGTCATCGCATGCAAGACGGCCTTAGTTCGTCGCCTGCGAGACAAATCTGGGCGATGAATTATCAATACCACCAACGAGAAAATTCATCGTGAGAGCAACAGGATCTGAGTATTTAAAATAAAAATGAGATTAAGATTAACAAAATATCCAATGCATTACAAGGCGGAATTGCCTAAAGAATTTGACAATTATTGATATTCAATATGAAGGATATCTAAGATTCCAAAGAGACATAAGATTATTCACTAGGGAAGACATGAAAGATGATTAATGCAACCATATTCCCAAGAAGAAGAAGAAAAGTTTAAGGAAGTGATAGGTGAGAAGGTTTTCAAGACACATGGTACACCATATAAACCGCATTTAATAAAACAGAAGGACAAAATTATAAAGTAAAGCACTTGATGTGAGGCAGGATAGAGCCACCTTGCTCATGTTACACTCTCCTTCCTTGTGGATCAAACTTCAATACATACATTAATATTAACATTAAAGGAATGAACATGAACCCAGACAAAATATGATAAACTATTATTTCAAGTTGATCACATATATGACAAATACATAATCGATAAACTAATTGTTACTTGAGTCACCAACTTAATTATTTCACCGTAGTTAATGTGGATTATTATTTCCCGCTACCCCCTCTCAACTATAGATCCCTAAGGAATATGTCATCATCTTAACACCCAATCATAATGCATAAAAATACAATATCCAAACATAGGATAAAAAAATTTAACTAGAACCTATGTTGAACTTTAGGAAGGGAGAAAAATCAAGCCATGTAGGGTCATTTTAATCCATCAACGCCAAAACTATATGCCCCCCATATAAATATAATTCTTTTGTACTTTCTACACATCATAACATCTATGAAAATTTAGGGAGGCATGCTTCATAGGAGATACTACTTGAAATACACTAAATATGAGAGTTAATATTATTAACAACCTATGGCCTATACTGCACATAGACTATTAAGGATGTTCAAGTTTTAAAAAATGATGAAAATACAACAAATGTGACCATGTCTATGATTTTATTTCTTCCTCAAATGCAATAATAAACAGATTACATTCATAGCATTTCTTGAAATATTGGAAACGTTATGAAGAAGGTTGGACTATTTTTACCTAGCCTTTCCCCAAAGTTATCAAAACTTTACAAGTGAAAGATGAAATCAAAATATGAAGAAAAATGAGCAATCTTTAGGTAAAAAATTATAGTTTTACCTCACCTTAGGAAAATTGATTAGGATAGCAAAACAACTATCTATACTATGCTATTATGAAACTATTAAGAGTTAAAATACATATAATTATGAGCTAGCTAAGATCATGGCTCAAAGGTCATGTTATTTAGATACCCATGTTCTCATTGTGCCTTGGGAGGCTTGCATTAACAACTTATAAATATTTGATTCCCTAGTTCAACTACTCATAGAAATTCAATGTTCCATAACACTCTCCAAATCATTGTCCCCCAAAAGGGGATGAATAGTAAAAACCCATTAGTATCCCATTAGTACAACTTTTATATCACTCAAGGAAAGGAATTCCCTACCCATAGGGGTGTGAACTCACTAATAGATATATACCTCACCTTTCTCTTTGAGCTCCTCAAACATTGACTAATATCAATCAAGCCTGTCAAAGGTGCTAGCTATTGTTACTTAGGATTTCAGCATAGCTCTAGGTTATAGGTGCATGTCTGTATTTATTTCCATTTACAAGTTCTCCATTTATACCCCTAATGTTCAACCAGTCAAGGAGATTGGTGAGGCCATTTGAGATGACATTTATGAAAATTTCCTTTGCATCACATGCATTTTAGCTTCAAGATTCTAATCACTTAGGCCCACAATTTTTTATTGGTAAGGGGAATTTGATGCAAGAGCATTGTTGATAGGAGAAAAGGAATTTGTGCATCTAGGCAAAAAAGGAGAGTATGTGCAAACATGTGTTAGATTTTACGTATGTGTGAAAGGTATCAATGAGCAGGATACAAACAAGATATGTAGGGGGGAGTAAACACAAATGAAGGTTGGACAAGGCATAACTAAGGATGGTGCATAATAAATAGATTCAATGGTAGGATGCATAGAAGAAGGTTTCACACATGAAGGTCTGCAATGTAGTTGAAGGGATTCACGAGGAATACTAATAGCAATTTATAAAACCATCAAGAAGGAAGCTTTTAAAACCTACATATGGATGTTTTAGTTATATGTTAGTGGTGGAGACATCTATAAATGTGCATAGCTTGAAGGATATTAGGTTGGATGGCATCATTAATGAGGAGACTCATACAAGATGACTTTATTTATATGTAACAAATTATAATAATTATAATCAAAGAATCTGTAACTAATCTGATCAAAGTAACTAACTTTTGAGAAAGAAAACATAATGAACTTACCTGAGGTCTTATGTTCAAATTTGATTCACAGCTTGAAGTTCTTTCACTTATTCTTGATTACTTCTTCTAAAACCTACAAAAACTTGTTCACACAAGACTACAAGAAAAATGATTTATACTGATAACTAACTAATCAACTTGATAAAATGTAGAAAGATGCATTGTGATTAGTATTCTAAACATGTAAGAATTCAACAATGATGAATCACATATCAAGAACACTATATATCGAAGGAATGTGCATCTCGGATGCGACGACCAGAATAAGCTCATCTTGGTTTCGAGAATAATTTATTGGAGCCATCTGATATTGGAGCAAACCTCCCTCGATATGAAGGAGCAACAACAAAGTCAACATTGACTATGTTTTTTCTCTGTTGGATCGAGAGAGGTTTTATCCAAGAATAAATGGATCCAATATTTTTTTCTCTACTAAACAAGGCCAACCACCATTGTTTCCCAGTATTTATTACTATTGTAGACTATTATCATAAATTTATTCTCACCATTGTTTCCCTCCATCCTATAACTAATAAGGATGCAAGAAATATGGTGGAAAAATATTATGACTCTACTACAATTAATATTGACATGAATCAAGTTTCTATCATTGATATAGTAGTGTTCCATAAATAGACTGTGATATTGTTTCTAAGGACTATCTTAGCCAACAAATGTTATAGCCATAGGTGTAACATAGGTGGTGAACAAATAAAGTGATGTTCTTATTTTGCAGTCTATTTAAAGTGATGTTCTTAGTTTGCAAGATTTTGTATCCACTCTAACGTAACTTTTATCCCTAATTGTGGAGGCCCAATTCTACCTTATGTTATTTCCCATCACATGAAATAGTTTTATCACCCAATATTGCAACTCGAAAGTCAAAGATAGGGTGGAAAAACATGTTTAGTTGTTTTTCATTCATGTATCTATCAAATTATGTGAAATGCAACTATCTATAAGTTTGGGTGCATATGCAAATACTTCAACGCACTTGCTTTAGTGTCATTTTTACCTTGCATGCATTATTTTCTTTAGTGCTTTCGTACACAGGAAATTAATCTTAGATTTTTTTTGCTTCCTTGATTTAATGAGAGATTCATGGCATGCCTTTGTTTATAGAACCTCTCTAGTAAACACTTGCATTTGTACTACTTAGACCAATATTGTTTTGTAGATAAGTCAATTAATGAGCATGCAATACTCTTTTGCAATAGTCTAGTTTTACAACACATCTAGTTCTGTGGGGGCTTTGTTGTGGCTCAATTTTATGGTGCACATTATGGGGATATCGCTAAAAATATCACCTACTTACCTAGGGAAATTATTCATGGTATGGTAAAAATTTGCATGCATGATTAGGAGACAATTTCTTGGTGTGGGAACCCACTTCTATTATGCTAAACAAGTCACTATTACACAATTTCTTGGTGGTGGTGAAAGCACTCTTTCTTTATGCTATTGAAGTCTCTATTTTGTAGTATCTTTCACAAATTTGAAGGCATCCTTATATTACACTACTATATTCTCTATTCTATAGTCACTTTATGGTGTTGTAAACACTCTTCTATTAAGCTACAAAAGTCTCTATCTAATAGTTAATTTAATGGCCTTAAATCAACTAGATTTCTACTATAGAAATCATAGTTCCATAGTAGGGTAATTGTTTCGAAGCTTACTTCCCTCAACTACAAAAATATATTTCGTAGTAGCATGAATCCTATAGTAATGGATTGAAGTCAATTTCCTCTTCTTACACCATTTAATTACCATGAGTGGAAATAAAATATGTTATTTTTTTTAGGAGTAGAGGCCTACTTAGAATCATGATGGGGATTAAATTTTAACATATACTAGACGATGAAAATATGAAGTGGTTTAACAGATGTGATGAAGCCTATGGTTTATTATGTCTCTCCATATCTCTTTATCTTCTTTTCCACGTTAAATTTGGTAGTTCACCCAATCAAATATGGAATACTTTGGAAAGATTGTTTGGGAAGCATGATGTTTTAAGAGGACACCACCTGGAGAAGGGGATCATCATATTGAGCCTAGGAAGTTTTGAAACCATCCAAGACAACATATGGCCACCCAAGACAACATGTGGGCCATAAGATCCCAATATTTTCACTACCATGGTCATCATAGCTCACATCTCCTTAGACTAGATCACACCAATAGGGATGGAACCATAAACCTTCTTCATCCCTCACTCATAGTGAGCCTTGATCAATTCCTCCAAGGTGCTACCCCCTCTTATTTGGGGCCAACTATCTCCCATCAACCTTCTTCATCCCATCAACCTATTTGGGGCCAACCATATCCTATATGGATGGAACCATCAACATTCTTCATCCCTCACTCATAATGAGCCTTGATAAATTCCTCCAAGGTCCTACCCCCTCCTAGTTGGGGCTAATTATCTCCCACCTCTTCATGGAAGGGAAAACCAATCATCAAATAGATGTCTAGTAGTGCCAACTCTAGAAATTTTCCCAAAATCTCAAAAAACTCCTCATCAAGAACCCAAAACCTAGTGATCCTCCTTAATAACACCTGATTAGCACACATAAAATGGTTTTGAACTAGCTTCAATAACCCATACCATGCAAGATGCCTCCCCACTTCTGGTTTCCCAACCACATCATTCCATATTTGTGTTTCATGGATTTTATATGAAATCTGCATTTGCAATTTTTTCTAGCCATGAACATATATGTATCGACTATGATGATAATGATATGGTCGAAAAATTATCCCAAGTTCATCACTTGAAAGAATAATGTGACAAAAACAATGCCATCCATGAACCATTTTCTTCTTGTAATGTTTTATATGATTGGGAACAAGAGAATGGAGATCAAAGAGATGTTGATATTTAACATATAGGTTATGATATTCATGAATAATTTGTTGGGTTTACTCTTCATATGGATGATGGTGCTACCAATCATAAACCATTTTTAGAATTAATTGATCCATGTTTTTTACATGAGGAATGAGAAAATCATCTCTTAATTCACAAGGAGGATGCTTTGTTGGTTATCCCTTCATATAAAAATGGAAATATTCCTATGCATATTATTGACTTGGTATTTAAGAATCATCATGAAAGAGATACAAATTTTTAGTTTTGGAATTTCAATTTTCCAAGCAATATTGAGAAAGAAGAAAAAGAGTGGTGTCATTAAGTTGAAGATTGCCAAGATATTAGTCGTTTTCATTTGTCAAAATATGAAAATTTTGAATCATATGATATCAATAATAGTGAGTATGATAGTAATGAGTTAGTTGATGTTACTTGCAAGTAGTTAGAGGAATTTGGAAATTTGGTATCAAAGCAATGATTCAATTCATTTTTTTTCATTTGACGTTGTGTTCAAATGCCCCAAAATATGTTAATACTATTGAAGATTAGATGGGGGAGACATTCCAAAAGGAAACACAATGGAGAGAAAATAGAAAATTAGTGTGTTCACTTCTTATTGTAGTCCATTTTACTATGTTTCTTGGTCTTGATCAAAGTCTATTCTAGTTAAGGACTTAAATGTCCTTTTCCTCTCAAGGGAATTATTTATAGATTACAAGTATAAGCTTCCTTTTGATTTGTGTCATAGTCATCCATAGACCTGCTTCCCTTGATATTCATAGCCATGCATCCCTTGTCAATAAAATATGTGCATGAGGTCTAGTTGATCAATAAAGTGCTTACATGGTTACACTTATAGTAGAACTTTACCTAGCTAGTCCAATACCATCAATTACCTTAAGTAGGTAGTATTTATTTGTTTTCTATATTAGTTTATAGTTTCAATTTACCTTGAATAGTTGGTTATAAGGACATTGTTTCCCTTTTAGTTTACAATGTTTCAATAGGAAACACAAAACAAAGGAATACATGATTTTTGGGGATGGAAAAAGTCACAGAACATATTATAGCATGTGCCTAGTTTAATTTTCACCTACCAACCAAAACATTGCATGAACATACATTTTTCAAAAATTTACAAAAAGTGGAAAAACAATTGGTGAGAATTTTGGTAGGTCTCGTATGTCAATTCTTAGGGAAAGTCTGAATAAAAAGATCATTTTTAGTCCTGATGTTGGAGCAACCACAAATGCAGTAATGCCATTATGGGTAGTGAAAACAACGAGGGAGAAATTCATTGTCAAAATGTAGAGACTTGGTTGATGCAGAGTCTTAGGCATATCTGTGGAGTGTGTTTGATGAGTCTCAGTCAAATGCAATGTGAGAAGCATAGGGTTTCTAGCCTCTAATTTTCTTGGAAACCCCGGTAAACAAAAAATAAAATAACTCATAGCCATTAACTAATTAGTAAAAAACTCAGAGTTTGGAGACCCATCACTAATTTATGCGGCATGATGTCAACCCCTGAATATCTACACTCCATAGGTTTGGCCAGATAGGGCTCCTCTACCCCTTTCGATGTCCAAATGGAAGTTGTGACCCCTTAATATCTCCACTCCTACACGGGTTTGGTCAGATAGGGCTCCTCTACCTCTATCGATGTCCAAATAGAAGTTGCATTGTTGTTGTCCAAATGGGATCTTCTCTCATGTGCATAGTCTTGGAATGGGTGGGGTTTTGCCCTACTAGATGGGTGCCTAGTCTTGGAATGGTGGGGTTTCTCTCTGCTATATGGGCACGAGATCACCCTTTGTTTCTCTTCTTGCTTTCATGAATGGCCTCGGGCGCGATTGTTTGTTTTTTTTTTTGGTTTTTTTTTTTTATGTTTTGGTTTTTTTAATGTTTTTAATATAATTAATATACAATTGATTG
>ML779150.1:185101-199500 GCA_009831015.1 Picea engelmannii | reverse complement strand
TATATATATATATATATATATATATATATATATATATATATATATATATATATATATATAATATTAAACCTTGTATATGTATATTAATATTAATCCCCATGTATATGTTGCATTTTTATTTTTTTTCCATTCTTTAAATATGTCATTAGGACCCACTCTACTTGAGAAAGGAGTTTATGCCATCCATATTACATTTCTCCCTTGCTCGGTAGTAGTATGCCACCTACATGGTTTTCCCCAAGTTAGCACCCTACTACATGTTGGAATCCATGTTATTGTTTCCCCATTAGGATTAGGAGTCTATATAGTCTACATCCCAAAGAGATCCTTATGCTTCCTTCTCATTTTGTTGGTTTTTTCTAAGGACTCACAAGTGATTTGTATCAAATTGGTATATGATAGGGTGTGATTCATCACATGTCGTTGTCCATTCACCTCCTCCATACCTTGAAGACCATTTTTATGTTATACTTCCATTCAATATTCCCCCAATGATATTTCCATTAGTGTCCCACCCATGGTGACAGCTTCCATTTACCATCATTCATTCCATTCATCTAGGATCAAACCACTTTGTTTCACTCATTGATGGAACCTATCTCTTTTCTTGCAATGTATCCATATTCATCCATTATTTTCTTGCACCTATATTCGACCATTGTAATCCTGATTTGTCTTATATGGTCTTCAATCCTATTTACACTCGAAGTTATAATCAAAAGTCCATTGCTTATTGTTGACCATATCTCTTGGTGTTTCATAGTCACTACCCAAGTCATCCTTGTTTTTTATGATTTTCCCAAGGAAATCCTTTAGTCCCTTTCTTGGTGACCTCATCATCCATTATTTTCCCTCTTATTTAGATACATTTGATTCATGATATGTTGCACCTCATGTTAGTTTCTATAGGGTCTATCATTTATTGTCTCTAGTAGACCTCTACCTACAGACTTCAACACATTTATTCTAAGGGATTGGTTTAGAGGTCTTATGTATGTCATACCCATTTATATCATTGACAAGTAACCTTGAACTAGGAAAGGAGAGCCATCATTTCTCCTTGACTTGGTAGTTTCTCACATGCTCAATGCCAACACATCATCACACGATTGAAATTCATACACATCGATGGTTCATGTGTCCTAGTTCTACTTGAATACCATTGAACATGTATGGCTCTTTCAAGTATTTATTGATCCCCCAAGTGGGAGTAACATTTTAGGTATATTTCTACATGTTCCACTCAGTGTTGGTTATAGTCATCCAACGCTAGTTGCAATTCCTTTAATTTGATTGGATCTATTCAATAGTTATTTTGATCCACTAATTTAATCTTTCCTCTACTCAACTCTTTTCATATCTCAAGCTCTCTCTATTATAATCAGGCTTTAGTTGTTCTATTTTTTCACCCCCATTGATTCCATTGTCCATTCACATGTGTTTAGACATGATGTAGAATTCATTATTGATATGTATTTGATCTATCCCAATATTTCCATGATCCTATATTGAACTTTGTTGAGACTTCTTCGTGAGCATGGGTATAACCGCCTCATTGACACCCCACATTGTGATTTTTTGTTTTGCAAGTGTTATCCATTACTAGTTTTTAGACAATCCTTTCTACTCTGATGCTCTTCTCACTCTCGGCATTGTGTTTTCATGACATTTGGGTGAGAAAAACATGATGTATTTTAGACTATATGATTTTATCCTAACCTCACAGTACATCAGGGGGAAATCATTATCACCTTAATTTTCCTCACCTATTACATTCAATTAGTCATACTTGGAATCATCATCAATTGATGTATTATCTACATCATGCACCCCATCACATCATGTTATGGGATTTTTGTACCTCACCAAATCTAGTCAAAACCATTAGTTGACCATTTTATGGATGATGGAATTTATCTTATATTTTCTACATGCGTTGCATGGTAAAATCCTTGAAAAATGCATGTCCCTCTTTAATTCAAAAGTTGGTTAGCTCACAACTCATAAATGTGTGCACTCTTATTTAGGAAATGTAGTGGGTATGTGTGGACTTGTTTAGACCTCGGTCTTCATAAATTCCAATGACTTAGTATTCCATAATACACACTAAGTTTATGAAATCTCATTAATACATGAAGGGATTTCAAATGGAAACTACTTGAAGGTTGAGATTATATTCTTCGCCTGTAAAAAGAGGCCATGGGGATGCATTTAAAAAAATCACAAAAAGAGTAAACTTAAGCTTCTAGAATTCCATTAGAGAGTTCAAGAAAAAAAATTCCACTCATACATTCCTCACTATTTTCTCACCATCTTTACATTTGCTTATGGCCAACCACAAGGGATATTTATTAAGTTATCAAGAGAGTTGGAGATAAAGCCTACAAGGAAGAAAAGGACCCCCACAAGGCACACCAACAATAAGACGAGGATGAAGTAGAAGAAGAAAGAATCCCAAAGAAAACTAGGAGGAAAACAAACAAGGCCCTTTAATTCCCTAATTATGCTTTGTATATACCTAATCATGTGTTGTAGATACAATATAATTAGTCCATAAACATCCTTAATTAGGACATATGGATACCCATTAGGCCCTAAATATACAATCAATCCTTGTAACTCCAAAAATAGGCCATGTAGATCCACAATTAGGCCCTAAATATATGGATTAAGGTAACACTCCATGGTTTATAGCCTTAAACTAGGGCTTGGGACATAAGGGCCATAATTTTTACACCTACTCCTTCAAATTTGGATTGTATTCCCCCTCGGGAAAAACATCCTTTCTTCAAAGCATGTCTTATAGTTTAGGGCCTTCTATATGGATTCTTAGCCCAAAAAACATTGATAATACGAAAAATCAATATTTTTTGGCCCAACCCAAGTCACATGAAAAAATTTCACATGCATCTAAATTCCAATTGCATTCATTTTACCACCAGTGGATTACATAACATAAAAAGCAACATGTATTAAAATTAAGTAATCTTTTTTGGAAATTTAACCTCCAACTGGCTACAAACAAGCGATTTTCTGCCTAGCCATAGGAATTTGTTGTAGATGCCACCGCCAAGCCAAGGTTGTGAGACCACAAGGGAAAATATCTAGCTATTGTTTCTAGTTCACACACATAGCCCATCCCACAGTGCTTATAAAATAACTAGACTAGACATCTACCTCAATTTCTCACAATGGAATCTACTATAGGTTTCACAATGAACATTTCACCAACAAGAAATCTTCCCTCCCATACCTAACAACACCAAAAAAGGAATTCCCTTTCTCTGCAACATGGTCCCTCAGAAGAAAAAAAAAAAAAAAAAACTCTTATATTGTGCAAAGTTTTAGTGAAAAGGAACGCACATTCATTAATTATCATGTGTCTTATATAAACAAAATAAGCTCACAAATAAAATTAATTCTGCTATATTTGCATAAGATATCGTGCTTCACAAGATTTAATTATTCACTATCAAGATGGACAACAAACTAGCATTAAGGAGGGATGGAACTCTCAATTGTGTATAATTTACAATAGACCCTAGAAGGATAACTCATATCTATGGAGGCTTCAAAATGTTATTTTCCTGAACTTGCAATGCAAGTTGGTCAAACCAATTGACTCGCTTACAATCGATCAAGTTTTCTACAAACTAAATTGAGCAGCTTCAACAAGAAATGGAACATCTAAATTAAATTATTATGAAGTGAGGCAAATAGGAAAACAATAGGAAATGATATGAAAGGAAAATAGGAAACAAATGGTAGACCATTGATCCCTTTTGTAAAATGATCTTAGAAGCAAATAGGTAAACTATGGTGGGCCATCAATCTTGTGTTTTAGAAGGGTTTCCAAACTTGACATTGAACCCTTTTTTTATAATTAGTTTATTTGATAATTTTAATTTCACAACCACCGACCTTATAATGAGGCCCAACCATCCCTTGTGTCATGTCATTAACTAAAGGGATGTTTTCAAAATAATTGAATGGTGTAGGAAATAGTATCCCTAAGAAACCAAGAAAAAAATAGATTCTTGATCATTTAATGAAATAGTCTTCATGGTATCTTAATCATTTAATGAAAGTCTTTGTGGCCTCTTGACCATTTAATAACAATATCGGTGGTCGCTTTTTAGATATATTAGTCAAACACTTGGTGTGTGAAGATTTAAATAATCATATTTAAATATCCATGATAAATGAATATATGGTATTCCTTGTGAATTTTTGTGTATTTAGTAATTATGACTTAATACAATAGCTAGTTTGGTTCAAGACATTGTCCAGTTGATCTCCTTGAATAATATTAGTGTTGCACGAGTACAACGAGGTGTAGGTACCGCAAGGGTGGAAAAAATTAACTACAAGTGCAACAATGCAACAATTTATTTTTGTAAATGAGGAGGTTCAAGTTGTTGGAGTGATGGTAATCTTCACATGTAGTCATTTATTGCTAAGAATTTGTTTATATATTTGACTATATCAGCCTAGTCACTCTCTTTGGATGTATGCCCTTGTTCTAGGGGGCCATAACCCCCTATTGAAGGGATACCTCACTTTAGTTGTGTATAAATACACCACCCAAGCTGCCATTTGTGTCATCCTATCATATTGATCATAGTGATTGATTACTTAGCCCACAAGCATCATATCTTGTGTTTCTCTTGTTTGTGGTTCATCTTCTCTTCTCTTATGGTTCATGTCAATTTAGGTTTTGTTGGTGATTCCATTCGATCCTTCATATTCTCTTATTACCTCAACATGGTACCAAAGTGGGTACGAACTTCCTCTTATTAATTCAACCTTCTTTATGCTTGGCTTTTTTCTCCTTGTGCTTAGCTAGTTCTCTTGAGGTCCTCATAGAGATTTTGCAAATCAGGTTGTACCAAATTCAGAGGATGATACTCTTGGTATTGACTCCACCTTATTTGGATATTTCTTCATATTCCATGGATTAGTACTTTTATGTTGGATATTGCAGTTGGTAAACAAGGCCTACTTAGCATCCAACGATGATTCATTGTGACTCTAAGAAACCTCTAGCCATTTTTTTGTTAAGAGAGACCCCTCTCAACTCCTTTGATGCAATGTACACTCTTGGGTCCACAGAATCTACCCCACTCTACTTTACTAATGATTCCATAGAGGATTCTCAACTTATTTTAGTGGATTAGTTTGATTGTGTGGTGATATTTTTCCTTATAGGACATATTATATACAACACAATTCAATGGCTCCTTTGAAATCTCCACCAAAGACCCCTTTTCCCCATTGTGGAACCATATTGGTTTTGGTAACATGGTGTTATAGGGATGTCCTATCTTCAAATGTCCTGCATTCAACAATACAAGGGGAAAGTGATATCTAATGATTTCTCTTCATAGCCCCATCTCCATATTCACAAAGGATGTGCATAGGGCCAACGCTATGTTGAGATGAGTATTCATTAACCTTATCACTTGTTTATTTTGACTACAGTGGACCATCTTCTTGAGTTGGTTATCCACACATCAACTCTCACTTGTATTTCAATCACCTATATTCTATATTTTGGACATGACCACTCTTTGTGATGAGTTGGGTATTTATAAACCCACTTTCATCTTATATTTGAGCTTCCTTCTAAGCTTCTCTCTCTCTCAAGTGCACCTATATTGGTTATCCATAAACCCACACACCTCTTATATTTTAGCATGCTTGGTTGTATTCAAGATCTTTTGGATATATGGATTTGGATCTTCTTACTCTCACTTCAATTACAAATGATCTTATTTAAGGTGGGTACTCCTATATCCTCTCTATTATAGGATGTTTCTCAAAAACCTCTTCAGATGGATAGTTCAGTACCACTATCCTAGTAAATGCACAATATGCCAGAGATATACCTTCCCACCCTCCATTGGATGCACAGGTCAATGACAGTTGTTTCTAGCAAATGAGTCAATCAATCATTGCATTCATCATTCCTATACATGTTATCTCTTTAGTAATGTATTCAAATGTGCAATTTAGTAGTACCAGCTTCACAGTAATATGCAGTATGAAAATAATATGTCTTCCCAGCCTCCTCCATTGGATGAGCAAGTTAGTGACAGTGTTTTCCAACAGTTGATCATATCAATGACTATATTCTCCATTTCTATTCAATTTTTTTCTTCTAGTACTCCTTCACCAAATGAGCAATTTAATAGTACTACTCTTCTAATGGGTGCACAATATCACAAGGTTATGTCTTATTTCCCTCCTCCATTGGATGAGCAAGTCAACGACAATTTTATCCCGTGGATGAGTAGTTTGGTGGCAACATTCTTTCAAGTTGTTAGGTCCACTTTTGTATTGAGTTGGATCATCACAAAGCCACTATGATTTCTTCAAACTGTCACTGAATTTACATTGAGTTGGGGGTGTACATTCACTTATCTCATGTACTTACACCTCTTTTCAATACTTCCTTATCAGACATCCATATTAGTAACATGTGTCTCTTGATGATAAGTAGTTCAATGGTGGCATTTCCACTAGGATTAAACAATGCTATGATGATGGTTGAGTCTACATATACCCATCCATGTTTGTATTTGAGTTGGGTCATCTCATACCCACTCTCCTTTATATTTTCCACTAACGTTGTATCTCTATTGAGGTGGGTATTCCCACCCTTGTACTTTATCAACCTTCATGTCACCATGCTAACATTAGGGGAGTGTTGCAAACACGTTAATATTCACATGTGGTCATTTCTAGCTAAGCACCCTCTTTATTATATTTTTTATATGACTAGGTAGGCCTAGTCACCCTCTTGGGGTGTGTGCCCTTGTTTACTAGACCCATAACCCCTTCTTGAAGGGATGCCTCATGCAATACTTAGCGACATTGATACAACACCATCTCGACATGCATATTTTTATGGTGTTTATTAAACAATGAATGAAAAGAGGGATTTTTCATCACAAATATGACACACATACATTGTATATACAATGTATAAGAACCTGAAAGAGAAATGAAGAAAGGTTGATGCAAACTTAAAACTTGTGTCAACCAATTTGTGTACTTTGAAAGAAAAATATGGTTTATGTTTTACATGATGAATTGATGATGGAAACAAGTGGGTATGTGAGTCAAATTTGAGTCCAAAAACCCTCCCATATCGTTAAGGCATGTGAATAGTCTATCCATGTCAAATTTTAGAGCATACAGAAACAACTTGAAATAATTTCAACGTTGGCCCCATTCACAGGTCATTGTTGCCCATGTCTAGTCCTAGTACAATGTCTTTTTGTTGTTCCTTTTAAAATTCGTTTGAGACACACATTCCTGCATATATTACTGCAATGACATGTAATAACATCGATAAACAAGTACTATTTTATATAAATTGCACAAGCTTCATCAGTTATTTCTTGTCTTCGTTTTTTTCTCTAATATAAGTACTTCTTTGCTCCATAAATTAAAGGCTATTAGTACGAAATCATTATTTAAATATGAAATTCCCTATAGAGCCTTCTTCTTTCCACCAAACGCATGGTCCTAATTGGAATGATGTTGGTTTTTTACAACACAAGTGATGAAAATAAATAGCATGACCATGATGATGGGTATATTGTTGGGAGTTCCATGCACGACATTAATTCGAGAAAGTTCAAACAAAACGAGGTCGAGATTGGATATATAGAGTGGGTATGTGAGTCATATTTGAGTTTGGAAACGCAAGTTCCTACATATTATAGTACTGCAAGGGCATGCAATAACGTTGATAAACATGAACTTGTTAAATTGCACAAGCACTTGATCATCAGTTATTTGTTGTCTTTGTATTTTTCTCTCATCTAAGTACTTTTTTGGTACAATATATTAGATATATTTTAGTATGTAATCATTATTTAAATACGAAATCTCATTTAACACCTTCTTCTTTCCACATAACTCATGGGACAAATTCCCATGTTTTCAAACAGTTTCAACGAAGATGCTATAGAAATGACAAACATGTTCATCGAAACTTCGTTGATGCAATACTATGACAACAATGATGACATCTACGATCATGATGGTATAAAAATGAATGAGCTTCTCTTGGTTTCAAGAATAATTTATCCTCTAATGAACAAGGCCAACCATGTGAAGGTGGAAACTCATATGGCCCCTCCCCTCCCCCTCGCATCACTCCCAATTCCCCAATACCCAATCTATAAATTAGAAAATAATCAAAAGAAACATAGTAAGATTCATGCATAGAAACTACCAAAACAAAAATTAATGAAGGTAAATGAAATTATATGTTTGTAAATGATATTTTTAGTTTACCATGTACTCAGCTAGTATGGCCATTATTTTCAGGTATCACATAATAATTAAACAACATGTAAGAATACAGGATATAAAAAAAGTCACATAAAACTTAAAAACATGTAATTAACCCATGACATAAGTAAATAGTTTTAAGATAATAATTCATACAAATTAAAATATATAGTTACATACCTAATGCAACTCAACATATGTATCATTATTCTTCTAAATCTTCTTCTTCATCGAAATCGAGATATGTATCATCATCTGGTTCAGAAACGGTGTTGAAAGGATTGATGATATCATCATCATCATCAATGTCATTTTCAAGAATATTTTCATCAACATCATCATCAAGAACTTCATTAATGTCTCCTACGCCTGGTTCATCTTATCTGTCTTCTTTGTCTGTCGACCCATGATCTTCTGGATCTATCTGATCTGGCACATCATCTTCTTATTCAATATCATCTTCTTCCTGTACATGATTATACTTAACTAGCCTTCCTCCTGGATCATATCTAACAACAAATGACCAATCCCTCTCACCTGGAACCTTTGAGTAAAAGACTTGTTCACATTGGATTGTGAAAACATAGTGATCATGTCCTCTTTCAAACACCGTTTTTTTAATCATCAAAAATCTGTTGGCATGCTAAATAACAATTATTTCCTCATCACGTTCATGCATTTGTAACCTATACCATTTGACATCTAATAGAACTAATTTCAAGGAATTAAAGTCACACTCAAGTATATCATTAAAATAACCATATTATTTATTTTCAGATTCTCGGGGATGTCTGTAACTCCTAGAGGAAACATTAGTGACATGGAATACTACAGTTATCCCACTATCAGAAGTTTTCTTGGTTTCATCCAATTGTTTGATGCGAAATTTATGGCCATTGCACCACATATATTTGTGGTGTTTCAACTGCGATATGCCAGACATGTAAAAGATGAACTTTCAATTAATAAACGTATTTATATAACTTGGAAATTATCTACGAAAAAGACACACCTACTGTCACATTAATATAATATAAAATAACTTAATAAAATGGGTGAATTTGATTGTTTGTCCATCTTTCAAACCATATGCTAAATCAATTTCCCTTTGCATAACATTGGCATCATTGTTACGATGAGCTTCTCTAACCAATCCATACTGTTGTTTCCATGATAACCTACCGCCATGATGTTTTTTACATCTTTCAATCCATACATTCATCCAAACAAGATTGTTTACAATGTATAAATGCAGTGCATCCCAATCTTGAGCAACTGAATCAAAAAATCATAATTCACCAATATTAAATATTAGTTATAACCATGGTAAATATTAATAATTGATGAAATAATATATATTGATATATTAATGACTATGATCATATACACAAAAAACAAAAATTTATATGTATTAATATAAATCTCCACAATTATTAATATGTTACCTCTTAGCTTTTTCATTCTACCTTTCCCCAACAGGTGCTCATGAACTTCAAATTTGTTTATGGAGTTCACATCCCAAATGTGATCCACTGCATGCATAGTTTGCACTGCTAATTTAGGAAGATATTGACTAATATACACCATGGTTTGATATACCATATATCCCTCCACCATAGAACCCTCGGGACATGCTATTTGTCTAACCAAATCCTTCAATGATTTCAAGTGCCTCTCCACCATCCACATTGACCTTGTGTGTACAGGTCCACACATTTCAATCTCCTCAACTTGGTGTATGAGGTAGTGTTCTTGTGCATTGAAAAATGTTGGAGGTAGATACTTTTTCATTTCACACATTAGCCAAGGAATTTCTCTCTTCCAATACTTTATATCATCTTCATGGATTTCTTTCAATGATAACCATCTATAGATCATGACACAAAAAAATAACATGTTTCAACATTTTAACATAATATAATATGTTACATTACAAGTAAAACACATGTCATTAAGTACAACAACAAATTGAAAGAAAAAATTTCATATTATAAATCGCATCTACTTACCTCATGTATTTGCCAAGATCATATATAACATGTTTGACGTTGTTGTCAAAGTTGTTTGGGAGAGAGAAGTAGAACATATTGTATCAAAAAATATGAATCGTTATTTGTTTCGACCAAAGTAGAAAAAAAAATCTTAAAATATGTATATGGCCAATATATAAATATGTATATAAAATTTATTACCTTAATGAAGGTATGCCAATCATGTGTTTTTACCCCACCAAATTCACCTTTCTTATTTAAGATATTATCTATGTTTGAAGAAAAACCTGTGAGAAATTTAATTCTATGAATGACCTCTTTTACATCATTTCTTTGTTGCTCTATTAATAACCATGGAAGGTAATTATTTTGGTCTACATCGCTATTTGATCAGATCACACTTCGCATTGCATGATTGGCTCCCTGAAATTTTGAAAAAAATTTCTTTATCCCTCCTACCATCTATGATTCGCCATAACATTTATGTCACATTCTTCCCAATATGCATTGTATCAAACAAATGAACTATTTGTGGCTCCTCATTGTAGGGAAACCTCATGAATTGAGTGGGATAAAATTTCATTCCTCATGGAAGCCCATTATTAACACCTTCATGATGGCGGCCTTCATCACAAAGCATAAAAGAAATCACAACAATTAAAATACGGTAAAATAAATTCAATAATTATTAAAATAAAAATTCAAAACATTACATATACAATACATAAATGAATTGTGTACCTTGATGATTCCTATTATATTCCAATCTCCATATGTGAGGTGTCATTCTTTGTGGTTTTAATCCAGTCTATTTTTTCCCATTGAAAAGATTTTTTCTAGTAGTACGATATCTATGGTTCTTAGGGAGGACGTGCCTATACTCATCAAACACCACCTTTCCTAAACTTTTTGAATGACGATACTTCATCTTAGGACCACAAAATGGACATGAAAATTTACCCTTTGTTTGAATACCTGCAACGTCAGATGGATTAATGTCAATTATACGATGGGATTATTTAAAAAACATGCATGATATCTTTAAAAATATATATAGTATTACAGTGAAACATAATGCTACATACCACAAAAATGTGTTATTCTTGGGGCATCGTGAATTTTCCATACAAGTATTCCACGGAATTGAAATTTCTTCTCCCTGATTGGTTTATAGATGTCATACATAGTGATGTTGGCCCATAACTTTAGTAGCTCGTCGATAAGAGGCTCAATATATACATTCATATCCTTAACTTGGTACTTACCTAATTGTTTGAAATTACACATAATTACTGCCATGATATGTATATATAAGTAAATAAATAAACAAAAGATATTATTCAAAAAACAAAACAAATGAAAATGTTACATTCAAAAAATTAATGTAAACAAAAACCTGGAACAATCATTGTCAACATCATGTGCTCCCTCTTTATTGACATCCAAGGAGGAATGTTATTGTTGATAACAAAAATAGGCCACACTAAGTAAATAGACCTAATATCTTTGAATGTATTAACATCGTCAGTTGTCAATGAAAACCTAACATTACGAGGTTCATCCTTGAAATCTACCCATTTTTCCTCAATTTCCCTAAATGCATAACCATCTGTAGGAATTCGAAGAACATCATCTCCACTTATGTTATGTGCATGATAATCCATAAATTGTGCTATGCTTTCATGCCTGAAAAATAGCTACAAACGTGGAATTATGGGAATACGAGGAAGAATCTTTAGAGGCGCCTTTTTTGTTACTTGATTGGTTCAATATCTATTGATAAGACAATGTGGGCATCTATTTTTTATGCATATTATCCATAATATATAATATGATCATTGGGACATGCATCTATAGTTTGATACTCCATTCCAATGTCTTTCATAATGGCAAGCAAATATCGATATGTGAGAGGTAAAATATTTGACGATGGTAAAAAAAAATCACCTAAAAATCTACAACATAACAAATAATTACTAGTTAATGTAAAGAATATTAATCGTAAATATTGCATTCTTATTTTACACATTAATTAACACTAGAAAAAATACATAAAAGTCAACATTTATGTATATGAGATGAAACATATTACATACCTTGGGATATGTGTCATACAAGTGTTTGACAAATTATTCATAACCTTTAAGTTCACCAGCAACAATGTAGCGGAGAGAAGATTTTCTCTTGAGCCTTTATAAATTCGTTTATTTTCCTTTTCTAATAGAGGTCCATCATAAATACCATCATTGTCCCCATCCTCATCCAACTGAGCAAACAAATTTGGGATCATTTGATTTGTCCCATCACCTTCTTCCATGATATCCTTGTTGAGCCTCTAAATTGACACCCCCACTACCCTATCATACTCTTCATTTATACCTTTTTGGCCTACCTAAGCTTGGATAAATGACAAAGAACACTACCATTAGCCATTGATGAGGTCATAAGGTAAAGTATAATTGAATTCATGCATTTTGTGGTTTATTGACTAGGAGACTAAATGTTTCATGTACTAATGTTTTAAATTGCCACATGTAACCTTTGACCTCTAGATGAGTCCAGCATTTATGTGTCAGCTCAACCATCCGATACTTATGCACCAGATTGTCACTGTCCAAATCCGGCACCAAGTGCACCTTCCATTCAAATCCGGTACCAAACTATTCACTGTCGCAATCTGGTACCAACGGCCGCAGACTGTTCTAGTCTGGTACCAACCACTTGCGTATTGTTCAGATCCGATACCATTTATCGAATCTCACCTGTCACGATCCGGTACCAATACAGGAAGCAGAATATACCAAGTTTAGCCCTAGATCGTGACCAAGATAATTGTTGGATGTTTGTTGAATCATCAAAGCTATAGCAAGGCTATGTTAAGCTAGTTTGTTTTTGCTTCATCCTCATACACTTCGTGTCATGAGGATGAAGCTTAAAATATGTAACCAAATATGTAAATTTGGAAATTGACTGATCTGCTAAAGATTTCACCTCCTTGTGTTTCACGACTAAGACTGTTTAAACAGTCGTGGCAAGGATGGTGGAGGTAGTAGAGAATTAGAATAACACGGCAAATGAAGTAGCGTTACATATGGTAGACCATATTCTGAGTTGAAGTTTAGTAGAAGGACGTTATTTATCTCCATGTCTTGATCGTTTATGAATGAATGTGAGTTGAGTTGTTAGCATAGTTTGATTCTATGTTTTGAAGTTTGAGTAAGAGTAATGTGTGGATTGAAAGAAAGTTTATTGTAGACTCTAGTCGCTGACTTGTTGAAGTGGCAAGGGCCCACCGCCCAAAAAAGGTCAACATCCTTATAGATTAGTGTTAGTAGTTGATTTCAATAGTATAGATGTTAGACTAGCTGAAGATTTGATCCTTTCAGATGATAGCAGTATAGTTCAGTTTAGAGTTTCGATTATATGATTGTTTAGAGATCTTTTCTTATTATGTTTTGCATATGCTCTCTCTGTTTTATGGATTTGATTTTTTTTATGGATGTGAATGTTGGCAGCAGTAATCAGACATATTTGAAGGAGAATTAGTGAAGTTCACAATAGCACATTGTGAACCACAACATACTCAGTATATTGACTATTGAACTACCCATGCTATGTCTTGATGATTGATGTGTGATTTCCCTTTTAGAAGTGTGATTGCATAGTTAACTTTCTGGATTAGATAGCAGAGTTGATCTGTTAAAATAACTCCATCTCATACTTGCATGTGCCATAATGGAGTATATAGCCTCTCTGTGAAAGACAACCAAAGTGTGTTTTGGTTTGCTAGCTTGCTTTGTTTCCAGCATGCATAATTTAGAATAGTTCTATGCTCATGACATTAGAATTACCTTTCTTACTGGTGTCTTTTAACTCTGTTGATTATGAATCCTGGATTGATAATTAATAAGTGCATTATACGAATCATATAAGTAGCGCAACATTTTGGCGTCGTTGTCGGGACTTGCAAACGGTAGGAAGTGATTTTTAGCTTAGATTGTTTGCATAGTTTTTGAATGATTTTAAAGGTTTCTTTAGGGAGGAGGATAAAACGTTTAATACGTGAGTGAAGAGCCATGCGGCCACTAGAGTGGGGTTCTC
>ML779150.1:173650-184928 GCA_009831015.1 Picea engelmannii | reverse complement strand
CCCAACTAATCCAACTAACACTAGTGCAGGAAAAATTCCAACAGGAGAAAGTTTAAGGGCAGCCAGTGAGGCTCCAGAAGAAGAACCTAAAATGGAAGAATCAGTATTGGGGCAAATAGAACATGAGTCTGGTGAAGGAGACACACAAAACCCAGTTTCTGAACCATCCATCAGTGGAGGAGGAACACCTAGCGAAATGGCAGAAGAAGAAGGAAATGCAGCCACTAAAACTAAGACCTTTGGGTTTCCAATCTTGGATATTTCCAGAAACATCAGCATGAAAAACATCCCACTATCATCATTACCCACTTTCAGAAGTATGTCAACTGAAGATCCAGACTTATTTTTATTCGAGCTTGACATATTATGTAGAAGCTATAACTACTTAGACGATGCCTAGAAACTTAATCTCTTCCCTGCCCCAATGAAAGATTCAGCCTTAAGATGGTTCATGAGCTTAGGAGAAAATACAATTCACTCTTGGGATCAGATGAAAGATACATTCTTACGAAAAAACCAAGACTATTGTAAGGATAATGCTAAAAATGACATTTTTAAAATGCAGCAAACAAAAGATGAAAGCCCTGAAGACTACTTAGAAAGGTTCTTATACAACTACCATAAATCAAAATTATTCACCACAGACCTAGCTGTAGTAAGAACTATATTTTTGAAAGGCATTAGAGATGACTGCATAGAAGTTTTAAACTTGTTAAGTTCAGGAGATGTGCACCAAAATCCTTTTTCAGAGATCGCGGATTACTGTAGAAGATACTCAAGAGGACTAGCTAAAACACGCAAAGCACCAAGAGATTATTTTAGCAGAAATACAAGAAAAAGCTCAGGGGCTGTCACCAGAATTGAGTTAGGAAACTTACTCGAGAAATTTAAAATAGACATCTTGAGCACAATCAACAACCAGTTAGATACCCTAAAACTGAAAAAGAAACAAGAAGAAGAGGTTGTTTTAGCAATTTATTGTCCTAGATGTCGAAAGAAGCACGATGAGAAAGAATGCCCATTAAATGTCATAGAAATTTGTGGCATGTGTACTCTAGAGAACCCCACATTTGAGTGTCCAACTTTGCTTGAGATATAAGCCATGTATAGGGGAGGAGGAATCTCACAAGAACAATCATACCCTTCCAGAAGACCTTGGAGAGCACAAAACCCCAATGCATTTTATGACCCTAATGCACAGTATCAACAGCAACAATGGGGTCCTTCCCCAATGTCCTATCCACAATGGACACCTCAACAAGTTCAAACTCAACCTTGGCAACAAGGTTGGAGGGGACCTGTGTATGGGAATCCCTCTTACCCTACATGTCCACAGTATCCTGCAAACATTTCTCAATTACTACCTGGATTTAACCCACCACAGATACAAGCTTTACTTCCACCTCCTATACAACAACAATTTACAGTCCCCTTGAACCCTAACTAGCAGCAACAAGTACCTATAAATTCCAATCAACATCCACAAAACCAAGCTGCCCACAACCCTCCTAGACCAACAGCAATCCCTGCCTAGCCAATCCCTAACCCCAATAATTGACCCACTCACCCTGTGAAAAATGCAGAAGTTCAAACCTTTCCCACCTATGAAATTCAACTACGATCAGGGAAGGCTATAAATCAATCAAATCCTAGAGTAGTAATTCATGAATAAAATGATAAATATTTTGAGGAATAAAACACTCAAACCACCCCTGTAGAAGAAGAGACTTCCCCTCCTATTCCAATCACTTCTCAGTCTGTAGGAGCACCTCAACAAGTTAATCTTCCACCCTACCCCGAAAGATTATTAGTGAAGAAACCTGTCCCACCCTTGCACAAAGATATAGAGGATGAATTATGAAATGTATGTATAAAAATACCTCTGTTGCAAGCCATCAAAGATATCCCCATATATGCCAAAATCATAAGGGATVTTTGTATTAAGAAACCAGGAAGGAAGAAGAAGGAACCTCCCCTTGTTCAGGTAGTAGGACAATTATCTGAATTTATTTCTGAAATGCCATATAAATATAATGACCCTGGGAATCCAGTAGTCACTGTTGAAATTAATGGTATTTCCTTACCAAACACACTCATTGATTTGGGTGAAGCAATTAATGTAATGCCTTTTGACACTGTGCAAAAACTCCAAATCAACCAGTTGAGACCAACCCAAACCATGATAGAATTGGCAGATAAGTCAGTCATTAGCTCTGTAGGAAGTTTGGATGATATCACAGTCACTCTAGCTTCTTGGGAATATCCAGTAGACTTTCTAGTCATCTACTCTAAATCATCCTCCAAACCAGGACACCCTGTGGTTCTTGGATGCCCTTAGCTGGCCACAGTAGATGCCTTTATCATCTATCGGTCCAGCGAGATGACTATATCCAATGGCACACATAGCCAAAAACTTGTTCTCTTCCCTCCTGCCCAACCGGCACAAGAAATACTTGTTTGGCTAGAAAACCCTTATGGAGAGGAAGATTGCATCAGACCCCTATTAACACTTGAACAATTAAGAGGAATGCAAGAACAATCAAATGAACAAGTCTTAAGTTTATTTTTGGCTGATACAAACTACATTGAATATCCTAGGTCCTTTGCAGAATTGTCACACATTTTCAGCTCTGAATTTCAACAAACTTGGCACCCTAATATCACTCAATTATATACTTTATGACCAGCTTCCTTAGAGAAGGAAGAAAGTACTGAACTTGTTGAGATTAGCCCAGGAAAACCTTTGTATATCAACTATAGTTTGGAACCAGAACAAAAGACACAAGTAATTGAAATGCTCCAAAGACAATTTGATGCCTTTGCATGGGATTATGCAGACATGAAAGGCATTCACCCTGACACATGCACACATCATATTTACACTAATGACCAAATCAGACCAGTTASAYAGCCTCRGSGAAGGATGAATCYARCCCTYAAAGATATTGTAAAAGAAGAATTGCRAAAACTCCTTCAAGMCAATCTCATATACCCCATTTCAGATAGTCAATGGGTRTCTCCACTTGTCATAGTTCCCAAGAAAAATGGTAAGTGGAGAATATGTGTAGACTTCAGGGAATTGAACAAAGCCACCCATAGGGATTATTTTCCCCTACCATTTATTGATCAAGTGTTGGATACCTTATCCGGAAAGAAGTGTTTTTCATTCCTAAATGGGTTTAGTGGTTATAACCAAATACAAATAGCACCCGAAGACCAAGAAAAKACCACTTTTACCTGCCCTTTGGGAACCTATGCTTATAGGGTCCTTCCTTTTGGAATTTTCAATGCCCCAGCTACTTTTCAAAGGGTTGTCCTAGCCATTTTCTCTGACTTGACCAACGAATGCATAGAAGTCTACATGGATGACTTTACAGTCCATGGAAATGACTTCCAGGAAGCTTTGACCAGTCTGGAAAAATTCTTGATTAGGTGTAAGGAAACTAATCTTTCCCTAAGTAATGAAAAATCAAAAATGATGCTCACTGAAGGTATTTTTTTGGGACACCACATCTCTAGCTTTGGAATGAGAGTTGATCCTACGAAAATTCACATTATCACACAAATCATAATACCTTCCTCACAAAGGGAAGTTTGCATCTTTTTAGGGCATGCTGGCTACTATAGAAGATTCATTCCCAATTTCACAAGATTAGCTACCCCTTTATTCAAGTTATTATCTAAAGAAGTCGAATTTAATTGGGATGATGAATGCCAAGTATCTTTTGATATTCTAAAACAGAAATTGTCAACTACCCCTGTATTACAAGGACCAAATTGGTCCCTTCCTTTTCATATCTGTACTGATGCCTCAGACACATCCCTTGGAGAAGCTCTTGGACAAAGAGAAAATCAAATGCCTTATGCTATTTACTTTGTCAATAAAAATCTGTCCCCGACCGAAGTTAATTATACGGTCACAGAAAAAGAATTGTTAGTTGTAGTCCATGTTATCAATAAATTTAGACACTATTTTATAGGATATTAAGCTTTTGTACACACTGATCATTCAGCCATCAAATTCTTAATGAACAAACCTGTAAAAAACCCTAGAGTTACAAGATGGTTGTTATTATTACAAAAGTTTAATATCAATATTATTGATAGACCGGGTAAGGATAATCTTGTGGCTGATTTCTTATCTAGAATGATTCATCTGGGATATAACGCACCAGTAGATGATAACTCCCCTAATGAAAATTTGTTTTCTATTTCTACATTCACTCCTTGGTATGCAGATGTAGCTAACTATCTTGTGACAGGGAAGATGCCTCAGAAATTGTCTCCTAGAAAAAAACAAAAAGTAATTCAGCTAAGTGCAAACTACATGTGGCACGATGATTGTCTCTACAAAACAGGACCAGATTTGGTAATCAGGAGATGTGTAAGGGAAGATGAAATTCATGATATTTTTCAAGCTTTCCATGATGGTCCTTCTGGAGGACACTTCACAGAAAAAAAGGACCACTTATAAAGTTCTGCAATATGGTTATTATTGGCCTCATATTTTCAAAGATGCTAAAACCTATGTATCCAATTGTGATGAATGCCAATGAATGGGTAAGCCTACTGCACGAGACCAAATCCCACTTCAAGCCCAAGTAGTCATTGAGCCTTTCGAGAAATGGGCATTAGATTTTGTAATGCCCATTAACCCTGCATCTAAAAAGAAAAAGTATATACTTGTATGTACTGACTATGTGACTAAGTGGGTTGAAGCAAAAGCTTTACCAGCTGCAAGTGAACAATCAGTGGTATATTTCCTTTTTAATGACATCTTTACTAGATTTGGTGTACCTCGAGAAATTGTGACTGATCAGGGGACTCAATTTACCTCTAATGTAGTCAAAGTTGTTACAGAACAGTACCAAATCAAACACAAGAAATCTAGACCCTAGCATCCACAGGAAAATGGACAAGTAGAATCTAACAACAAAGTTATTGAGTCCATTCTTACCAAAATAGTACAGCTACACCACAAGGATTGGGCTGACATATTACTAGAAGCCTTACGGGTTTATAGAATCACCTGGAGGAATACAACAGGACATACACCTTATCAGTTGGTATATGGGAAGCAGGTGCTTCTCCCCATAGAATTCCAGATCAAAACCTTCAGGACTGTAGTACAAGTTGGCATGAACTTGGATGAATCCCAGCAACAAAGACTCTTACAGCTTAATGATCTGGACGAAATTAGGCAGGAAGCACTTCAAAGAACCACCCTCATTCAAGAGCAGAGAACAAAATGGCATGACAAGTATCTCAAAAAGAAAAAATTTCAACAAGGAGATTGGGCCCTGTTGTATGACAGCAGATTCAAGAACTTCAAAGGTAAGTTAACTACTCGTTGGATGGGACCTTACGAAATTGACATTGTCTATGATAATGGTTCAATCAGGATAAAAACAATTGACAAACATCAGACTCCACTACTTGTGAATGGTCATCGGTTGAGAATTTATAACAAACCCCTGTCAAAAGAGGAATTTTTGACTCGTATACTACAGAATTCAGATATGCAGGTGATCAGTAAGGAAGGAGACCTTCCTACTGATCCACATTGATTGATTGGTTTACTTAAAACTTTTGTACATAGGTGTGGATTGTGTTTTGCTAATAAGTTGAAGGTAACATTGGATTCTTACCTCCTTTTGTTTTACTTTCGCATTTTATCTTTGTAAGTATATTTCTATAATTTATTTGATCCTTCATGAACTTGCTAAACATCATTTTGTAGGCATCAATAATACTTTGTTCTGGTCTAGTACCAACAGTCCTGTGCTGGTCCGGTACCTGAAGTCCGATACCAGAAGTCTGGTACTTATACGATACTATTAGGACACGTCACCTAATTGACAAAGGAATGCTACGCATATTTCAAAATCTTATGACAATTAATATGAAGTATGAAGCCATGCAGTAACCACTTAAGCTGGAACCAAGAGCCAAATGCAGCATCAGATGGCATCCCTTATGAAGTAATAATTTCTTCTGGTTCTATTGCTGACTAAAGGGAAGTATCTTTAATTTCTTTTGGTTTTGTTGCTAGCTAAAAGGAAGAATCTTTAATTTCTTTTGGTTTTGTTGCTAGCTAAAAGGAAGAATATTTAATTTCTTTTAGTTCTGTTGCTTGACAAAGAAGACATGATCCTTACCTATGATTCCTAAAATAACCATGCATAATCTGCTTCCAAGTCTAGAGGTTGCCTTTATCCAGTATTTCAGCATGATTAAAGGGCTAAAAAATATATTAGCCTACAAGTAATTATCTCACCCTAACTAGACTTCAATAGTATTCATTAGATTATCTTTACTAAAGAGTAACATATGAGTATATGAACACTCTCTGTCATGGGCACACAAGGAAAACTTTTATGGAAGAGGATGTATCAGTACCCTAAGGTAACTTTAGGTCATTCTCTTATGGACAAACTCAGACAAAATTATACATCTAGATCGCTCTAAAAGAATTAATATGCATACATAAGTTTATTTTTCCTTCAAACAAATCTTTAAAGACATTCAAATAAGAGAATACACCTTCCAACCCAATACCATCCCAGCCTGTAAAAAACATTTCAGACGAGCCTCCCCTATCACCATGCAAAAGCACTCTTTAATAAAAACTGAAATAGGTGACTATGGACAAGAAGCCTCTGATGGAAAAAGGGTTTAAGAGACTAACCCATCGAGATACTGAACAGGTCTGTTGGCAGCAGGTATCGGTCTGTGGTATGACTAGGAAAACCCTTCAGGGTACTGAACTGGTCTGTTGGCAATGGGGCATTCTGCCTTGGGAAAGGATGTCTCTCACTAATTATCACAACTACCCCACCGGAGTACTGAACAGGCTTACTGGCAGTGATTTCTAGTTGTGAAATGTCTCATCTATACTTGTCTGATTGAAAAATTCACTTTTTCCATCTAAAAAAAAAAATGAACACTACAAGCAAAGGTCACTATTGACATTTATGAGATACGAACTCCAGATTAACAAACAAGATAATTACTACAAGCAAATGTCCATTTGAGAATTACTCTAAGTCAACTTTACCGGTCTGACATCTAAAGCCTACATTACCTAAGAAGGAAACTTCTTAAGAGTGGAGCTCTAACTAGGGAGTCTAATCTACTTATATTGTGAAATTTATCCATAACATCTAATGATAGTAAATCTCTGAAGCAAATTAGGTTGGATTTACTCTGCTGGAAAAAATATAAAAACCTCCCTATTTTCACTGTTGAATGCTACCCTTGTCAATAAGTCATCAAAAGAAAGGCAATTTCAAAAATTTTAGGCATGTGATCATATGCTAGGTGATAAATGTACTTTTGGAATTTGATTTGGTTTCTTTTCTCTTATCATTTTTCTTCCATTATGATACAGGGTGTTAAATCTTCTTGCATAAGGATATGAAACATCCTTGGCATGGGGGAGGGTCAAAGAGCTCTTTTAGAACTCTTTTTCAGACTCACATCTCATCTTCAAAAACCAGCATGTTCACCCTATAACCCTACAGAACCAGACACGAAAGAAGCCAAGCACAAAATAAAGAAGTTTCATGAAGTACAGGAAATTCCAGTACCAAGCTTCCAGAAAACTCCATCCTAAAAAGATGAACTCTGACAATCTGCAAGATTCAAATACAAAGGCAATCACATATGCTATGGGTATTGATTATACAATGGTAAAAGAAAAGGTAACATGGTATTATTTATTTTTCTTTGCTTATAAAACTACAATAGGTATGAAAAGGTATACTAGATCTTATGACCTTAGTGTTAAAACCATGCACCTAACTTTCACTTCCCTCATACCCATATGCTTAACCTTAATCAATCCACTCATCACATAAGCGCTTGAAGATGATTAAAGGAAAAATCACATCAAAAGTGTGAATATGGAGCATGCTTAGTAATGATGAGCCACGAACGTGCTTCATCCTTAAGAAACCGTGAACGTATCTCGTGTCATGAGTCACGATTCAACATCAAATTCACTGCTCAGAATTCAAATCACCTATCTCAAACAACAATGATTCTTCGACACCCAACGTTCCCATCATTGCAATAACAAGCATAAATGAAATGGCTTATATGGGTGGTGAAGCCATCCAGATGAGCCTCATCTTGTCTTAATTTTCCTTTGTGATATCTTACTTAAACTCACTGTTTGAATTATCGATGCCATCACCATATTTTTGTCGTTACCAACCTTTCTCCAGTTCCAAGCCTACTCCTCTCTACGATATCCGGTACCAAACCCTTACCCTCATAGCTAACCAAAACCTTGCGCCACAGCCCGATTCTCACGCAAAGTTCATAAAGATGGTCATGAGTAGACACGAACCGGTCTTCCAGATTTATAGGGAGACTGAGGAGTTCCAGCTATGTAGAGATAAGTATGCTAGAGCGGGATGGATTCCATTTTTGGAGAAATTCACTGGCTATCATGAGAAGGTATCTCAAGCATTTATTCAGGGTTATGATGGAGATATTGTACACATAGGAAATCTGTAGCTAACATTCAATGAAGAAACCTTAAGGGAAGCCACGGGATTACCTAACAGAGGAGCCAAGTATTTCAAAGGAGTAGGAATCAACAAGGAAATGTGCCAATGATTTCTGAAGGAAGACCATCAGCACCCTGATTGGAAAAAGGGGATTCCTAGGAACTATATCAAGGAAGAGTAGCATCCAATGCTTGCTAGTCTTCAACGATTCCTCACTTGTGAGGGCAGGTATGTTGTAACCTTCATATATCATCTTAGGATTTTGTTACACTTTGAAGGAGGTCCTGAAATTGATTTCCCATATTTTTTATGGATGAGTTTGAACAAGATGGTAAGAGGTGTCAAATCCCTATCCAAAACTGAGAAGACCAGCATTTACCATCAAGTTCTTATTAACATGTTAGTTATACATGAAATTAGGAAGAAAGGGATTAGCTAGAAAATCCTCATCACTTAGCACCTTCCCACAGAAAAAAAAAAACCTGTAGAGGGAGCCCAGCCTACTCTAGAGAAAGATAAGAACCTCAAGAGAAAAAGGGCAAGAAAGATAAGGTAACTCCATCACCCTCCAGAACAGTGAGCCAAAAAGATAAAGCCAGTAAACAAGCAAGGCCCTCTTCCACAATCGATAAGATTTTTAAAATTCAAGAATTAAAAGGTAAATCCAAATTAGTGGAGGAGACCTCAACAATAACACTTGAGGAGAAGGGTCATAAGACAAAAACTGTGAAGAAAACGAACAATAGCTCAGAAAATAAAGATGAACGATCTATAGAACAATTCCCTGTAACCATTCCACAAACAGAAAAGAAGAAAAGGAAGCTTGTGAGCACCTCTCATCCATTATCCCCTTGTAAAAGAACCATAAGGAGCATGGAAAAGAAAGGAAAAGTAGTTGTCAGTCCTCATACACATGAAGACCCAATAGATCTTACCTCCCCTTCTGAAGACCTATCAGTCCAGGAGGACATCCCTAGCTTCACTAAGGAACAAGTTACTATTACTTTATGTGGGATGAGGGAGGAAGTGGAGGGAGAATACACCCAACTAGAAACAATGGGGCCAACAAGGACCTTAACAAAAGAACAGATGAAGAAAAAAATTGGAAAGCTGCAAAAGAAAAACCAGGAACTCAAACAAGAAGTGAAGGAATACCAACTATTGGACAGGTATATCAAAAAGGAAAATGAGAAACTGAAGGAAACCAGCGAGCAACTTCAAGATGACCATGAAGAGACTTATAATAAGCTTAAGAAGGTACTAAGACTATTACAATATGTTAGGGTCATAAAAAGGGAGATGAGAGTAGAAGCCTCAGCCATCAACATCATTGACCCACAGGAGTAAAAAGAATGGAGTCTCAAATTTTGAAAAAATTTGAGTTCGTTTCAGTTGCATGAGGACATGCAATGATTTTGGCATGGGGGAATGTTGAGCCTCTAAATTGACATCCCCACTACCCTATCATACTCCTCATTTATACCTTTTTGGCCTACCTAAGCTTGGATAAATGACAAAGAACACTACCATTAGCCATTGATGAGGTCATAAGGTAAAGTATAATTGAATTCATTCATTTTGTGGTTTATTGAGCTAGGAGACTAAATGTTTCATGTACTAATGTTTTAAATTTCCACGTGTAACCTTTGACCTCTAGATGAGTCCAGCATTTCTGTGTCAGCTCAACCATCCGGTACTTATGCACCAGATTGTCACTATCCAAATCCGGTACCAAGTGCACCTTCCATTCAGATCTGGTACCAAACTATTCACTGTCGCGATCCGGTACCAACGGCCACAGACTGTTCTAGTCCRGTACCAACCACTTGCATATTGTTCGGATCCGGTACCATTTACCGAATCTCACCTATCACGATCTGGTACCAATACAAGAAGCAGAATATACCAAGTTTAGCTCCATATCGTGACCAAGATAATTGTTGGATGTTTGTTGAATCATCAAAGCTATAGCAAGGCTATGTTAAGCTAGTTTGTTTTTTCTTCATCCTCATACACTTCATGTCATGAGGATGAAGCTTAAAATATGTAACCAAATATGTAAATTTGGCAATTGACTGATCTGCTAAATATTTCACCTCCTTGTGTTTCACGACTAAGACTATTTAAATAGTCATGGCAAGGATGGTGGAGGTAGTAGAGAATTAGCATAACACAACATATGAAGCAGTGTTACATATTGTAGACCATATTCTGAGTTGAATTTTAGTAGAAGGACGTTATTTATCTCCATGTCTTGATCGTTTATGAATGAATGTGAGTTGAGTTGTTAGCATAGTTTGATTCTATGTTTTGAAGTTTAAGTAAGAGTAACGTGTGGACTGAAAGCAAGTTTACTATAGACTCTAGTCACTGACCTGTTGAAGCGGCAAGGGCCCACCGCCCAACAAAGGTCACCATCCTTATAGATTAGTGTTAGTAGTTGATTTCAATAGTATAGATGTTAGACTAGTTGAAGCTTTGATCCTTTCAAATGATAGCAGTATAGTTCAGTTTAGAGTTTCGATTATATGATTGTTTAGAGATCTTTACTTACTCTGTTTTTCATATGCTCTCTCTTTTTTATGGATTTGATTTTGTTTCATGGATGTGAATGTTGGTAGCAGTAGTCAGACATATTTGAAGGAGAACTAGTGAAGTTCACAATAGCACATTGTGAACCACAACATACTCAATATATTGACTATTGAACTACCCATGCTATGTCTTGATGATTGATGTGTGATTTCCCTTTCAGAAGTGTG
>ML779150.1:144965-168983 GCA_009831015.1 Picea engelmannii | reverse complement strand
TTGTTGAATCAAAACCCTAGGGAACAAACACACAAGTAGGTCGTTGTCTCATGTCCCCTGATAGAAAAACCTTTTAGCCATTGAAGAAGAAGAAGAGAGCCTAGCCATTGCTACACTCTTTCTTTCTTCTTCCCTTAAGCTAGTTGTACCTTTAAAATTCAAGAGGAAGAGGACGTCCCAGGCCTAGGTTATCTACACCTAGGGTCGTTTTTCTTTTAGGGTTTGATGAAAGAGCCTTACCTTTGCAACACTCTCCCTCTTTAAACTCTCCTATCTTTATTTTACTTGTCTTTGAGCTAGTTGTTTGTCGGGAAGGAGGAGAGAGCACGAGGCCTTGCTTAAGCAACACTGGAGTGAGCCTCTCTCCCCTAGGGTTCTGTCTTTAAGGCCCTATTGTTGCAGCACCTTGAAACCTTTCCCTCTTGTCCTTTGAATCGCATCCCCTTTCAACTTGTGCATCCTTCACCTTTTTGACTCCATAACCCTTAGGCACTAATCTTGAGCCTCCAAAGTTGAAGTGAAAGTGATTAAACAACTCTCAAAACCTCTTATAAATTGAAACCCTAACTAACTACTAACCCTAAAAAAGCTGACGTCACCCTTGGTTATTTCATCTTGACACAACAATTTTCATTTATTAAGCAATTGGGTGGTGTCTAAAGCATTTATTGAATGAGGGATTGATTGGATACATTGATTGCTATAACATCTTGATATTTATTGGTGAAGTAACATTATTTCATTGATATATTAACAAACATTGACTTCATCAATATTTATTGTTGCAATTGCTTATATTGATATCATATAGTCTATTGAAGTACTAACCCATTGAATTATAGTTTGCATATATATATTGGTTTGCTTTGTTCCGGGCAAGTGTTCTTCTTTGGGCCTACACTTCATTATTGGTTGTTTAGCTGGGACTATTTGTTTTGGTGGTGACCTATGAAGGGGGAACTTTACCTTGACCCTTAAACCTTTTCCTCTTCAAAACTCTAGGTTACCGGGGACGTCTCCCCTGGGCCTAACCTCCCTAAAGAGAAATAACCTCCCCATCGTGGTGACATTGGGTGGGATAGGTTCCTGTTACGCCAGTTTGGTCTTCTATCTTATAGCCATTTGACCTAGCTACAAACTGTGCGATAATAGGCAGGATATCAAAATCCAAAATTATTCTAGAGTACCAAGGATAAGTGGACTAGTAGACTCCAGAGGACCCCGAACAAATTCGAAGTTCATGAAGTAATAAGACCAAATGAGTCAGTGACATTTCAGGAAGGACCCCCAGTATACGCTCTTTCTGCTACGATTGGTCAAGCTTTGGAGGGGTAATCTCCATTGCTCTTTTGCACGCGACCTCATGTTTATCCCCTGTGTGAGAGGGGGTTCCCGGTTATGCTTATACGAAAGTTGGATTTGTTCACTCTTTAGTGATTCTACAGTATGCTTAGTAGTGTTGGACAATTTAATCACTTCACCTAGTCAAAAGACCCTAATCATGCGCTATTGTTGGTGTGCTAAAACCAAAAAATGTTCTGATTGATTTTATTAGCGTGTGGTTGATTTTAATGTATTTTACTCAATAGGCTCGTGGATATGAAATTGATGATGTGAGAGAGACTCGACTCCAACATAATGAAAAATGAAGAGAATGCAATTCGTTCTTTTCAATGAGCTCTATGTATGGGAAGGAGAAGAGTTATATTCTTCTTAACACAAGCAAGCACTCAAAACAATGAAACTTTCAATTTCAAAACAAATTTCCTAAACAATGAAAAAACTTTTCTTTGTTCAATTATGTATGCAAGGAGATATGCAAACTTTTTCACTTCTTAAACATTCAAATGGAATGAAAGAGATCTATGTTCGACACAAAGAAATATGAGGAATAAAATCAATCAAACAAAATGCACTCAAAATGATGATGAGAACTGAAATACAACAAGTGTGAGATAACTTATTCGATCAAGGACTCAAATATGAAAAAGAGAAAGAAAACAAACACTCATAAAAATCCTCATGAAATGAGCAACAAGAAACAACATTCAAGGTTGGGTTGTGGAAAAAAAGAGAGTCCTAGTCATCCAAAAAATCAATATGTTTCAATGAATACAAGAAATACTCAAAACCAAGCAACCTTTGCAAATCCTAGTTGATAAATACTCCTAGAAAATCAAGAAATCTAAAAGCTTTGTGAGACGAAGATCAGAGAAATCAAAGGCAGGATGAACCAAGGGATATTGTTAAAAGAAAGGGATCGAAACTAGGAGAAGAATGAAAACTCAAAGAAGGAAATGAAAATGAGTAATAAATGTCAAATCCTCAAGCAAACAAAGTCAAAGACAATCTAGGAAACTCTGGGCTAAATGCCTCTCAAAAGCAAACTGAGAAAAGAAAGGAAGAAATAGGAAAATCCACCTAATATATGAGACTCGCTCCCTTATACTCAAATGAACAGAGCACCATGGCACCCTCTAGTAGGATTAGGGGAGTGCTAGTCAACTAATGGCGCCCTGGTGTGAACTGCAAGGGAGTGCCACTTTCTAAAAAAGTTCAAAAATGACTTCCAACAGCTAAAAATCAGTAGAGACTCATTCAATGGCTCTGTAAACTCTTCAATGAGGAATAGGGAGGGGGAAATAGATTATAATGAAGTATCAAACAAGCAATATCTAATCACAAGAAAGGGTCTAATATGAAAACAAAGGAAAAAATAGGAAAAGTCCTTCCCCAATGGAGTCACCATTTTTCTGTTGTGAGAAATATTACCCTCGGGAAAGGTTAAGCTCCCCTTTGGACCAAGACTCCTATATTTGTTCCAAAAACAGAAGAGAACAAGTGGTTTCTACTTTCCCTATAGATCTAACTCAATCGATCAAGCAAGAGAGAAGAATAATGATGTGGTGCACCTTGTTGCGATGTTCGTCCTTGTTGCTCCAAACCTTAGGCTTGATCTCCAAGCTCCTCAATGCAAGTGAAGTCCTGTAAATACTAGAAAAGGAACTCTTCTTTCTACTCTAGATGATTATGTAAAGCAGATCAATCTATGAATACTGAAATGACAATAGACAAGAAAATGTAGAAAACATGAACTTGAAGGGAATAAGCCAAGTTGATATTAATTGGAAAGCCAAATAAAGCACTTACAAAGCATGATTGATGATGTACTCACTTCTCCAAGATATCCTCATCCATCCCTTGCATGAATGTTGACATCAAAATGTTGATGCTTCCACCAGAATCAAAGGTTTGATACATGTATTTTTTCCCCCTTCACCTTGGAAATACCTTCAATATATAGGCTTAAGAGGTACAACCACCATGAGCTAATGAACGATATGGTTGAGGATATGGCTCTTTAAGTTGGTATTAGATACTATGATAGATCCCATAGGTTAGGATTCGACCACAATAAACCTCATCCATCGAGAGCTGGCCCTTAAGAAAAGGTGGAGGATCCCCAATTTCTCTCTAACAAGATTAGCGCTCCCCAGAGTTGAACATAGGGTGCCATCCTATAAAGTGGTGCTCCCATAACATGGAAAGGGGGTGCCATTCCATGAAGTGGCACTCCCCCAACATGGCCAAGGGGCGCCACCCTTCATAAATGCCCAAATTTGGTCGAATTTTCCAAGAAAAAGGTGTGTTTATGTTTTCAGGTGAGAGGGATTCTTCTTCCAACATGATTTAGAGATTGTGAAAACTATTTTCATGGTTTCAATGGGTTGTGACACTTATAAAATTGAATGCAACACTTGGTAAGGTGCATACGACACTTGCGACAATGCATGCAACACTTAACAAGGTGCATATGTCACTTTGTGACACTTGCGACACTTAGGGTGTGACACTCAAGTGTGACATTTTGTTGTGTAACAAACCTCAAGGAATGCTATAGCAAGAATAAATCAAGTATGCATCCTCCTATCTTGGTTACTCAATTATACCACCAACTAGATTAAAGTTCAAGGTAAAGGAAATTTGGTTTAGTAAAGAAATTCTAGACTTGTGTGTGAGGTATTCAAGAATATAATTGATAGTTACAAATCAAATGAATCAAGTAAATGCCTCAAAACACTACAAATCAAAAGAAAATTTATGGTTGTCATAAAATTTGCAATAAAAGATTATTACTTTAGAAAAAAGACAAGTTATGACGGAAAAAATATAACAATCCTAAAACTAATAAGAATGCAACAATAGAGATATGAAATGCAAGATAAAACTAACACATCAAATAGCCAATGGTTATTGAAACATAAAATGATATCAAACAATCCCTAAGTGTGCAAGACGCCAATCCCTAATTGGTTGAAAACTACAACTGTGATGCAATAAATGATGTTAAGGAATATTCTAAATACAAGAATGCCAAAAACCCTAGACATTAGGTTATTCATGACTAAGATATGAATATGCAATGCAATAAAACCTAAGTCTACCATAGGACGTCAAAGGAGGAGAGGGATTAGGGTTTTAGTTCACTTTGCAAGAGAGAGTACTAGTGTCCTCTAGCTTCGTTGGGCATATGGATTCATAGATGCAACATCTATGGAGAGAAAAGGCAAGAGGAAGACTCAAGAACCAAACCCTAAGGTAGTCCACTACAAACCCTTCGTATTAATCCTTTAAGAAAACAACTTAAGGTGTTCCACTACAAACCCTAAGAGGTCATCCTATGTCTTCTAAGAACCTTTAGCAAGATATCTAAATCTAAATGGATTTTGGTCAAAACCCTATAGTAGTTCACTACAAACCCTGGAATTTTAACCTACAAGAATAACCCTAGGGTAGTCCATTACAAACCCTAGAATTACCCATATTTCCTTCAACAAGCTCAAAATAAATGATAACAAGGGTAGGTAGTCCACTACAAACCTCCCTGGGGTTTTTAAAACAAGGGTTTATCCAAGAGAATATAAGGTAGCATCCAATTATCACCACTTTGACAAAAAAATTTACTCAATACACCAAGAATAAACCACCAAATACTTGAAAAGAACACTTACTAGTCAAATCCTTGAGCATGAAAGAAACCCTAACATGAAATCATCCACAAGAAACTTGAAAAGCATCCACTAAATCATCTCCAAGAAAGTGCACACAAGTACACTATGATGAGAAAGAAAGATAAGAGACAAGTGTAGTAGTTCTCCACAAGATGATTTGTGATTTACAAATGACGAAACCATCCTCTATAAATATGAGACAAGCATAACGCCCCATCTCTTTAAAATCCCTTATAACATAATAAATCTATGATACAAGGTGGATAGGTCTCGATTCTACCCCCAAAATAGCCAAATATATATATATATATATATATAATTCTAATACATAAAAATCATCCTCTCAAAAGTCCACACATGTGAGAGTAGAGGAAAAAATAAAGGTGATGTCATCTTTTCAAGGGGTACAATATCTCAAAAAGTCACATCAATTCACAAAAGGTGCAAAGCATCGTCAAAACTCACATTCCATCATCAATAGGGTGACATCTCATCATCAAAAGGTGTCAACTCATCGTCATAAATGCTAGGTCGGCCTAAGCTAGCATCAAATCAACCTCATGCATGATGTCATCATCAATATGTGCAACTTACCAAGCTCCAAGCATGACATCAGTGTAGGAAAGGGTCTAGAATCTTTACAAATAGGTGCATCATCATCATCAAGGGAAATGGGTTCCATCCAAACCCTAACGTCCTCAAAAGGGTGCAACATCCAAGTGTGTGGGCTTCTTTCCCCCCGAGTGACATATCTAGTTATATATGCAACGTCCTAGATCATCAGTGTAATGTCCAAAGTCCATAAGGTGTTGGAAGGTGTCTGGAGGCATGCCAAGTCATCACCTAACCCAACGCTCATCATCAAGGGTGAAATGTCCTCTAAACATTGTATGACATCATCGTCAAACGTCCTCCAAAGGACCATATCCATGGGTGCATAGCCATCAATCAAGGCTCAGAGAAGTGAAGTGAAACCAACCATCATGGATACAAGAGTCATTAGAATCGTACAAAGTAAGCCACAATCTAAAACAAAAGCCACAAAACCAATTCACACTAGGTGTCTTATTCAAACTTCACACAAGCTTAAGTGTTTGGGGCCTAACCTCCCTAAACCCTCACGTAGGTACAATTATATGTTTTATATGTACTAAAGGTCGACATTAGTAAATAAGGCCTATATAATCATGTGAACAAGTCTAATGTTAGAAGACTTAATAGAAGCTTTCGCTTCTAGAAATATCTTCCTCTAGAATCTTCTTTAGAAGATAGAATTAGTATAAATAGGAGTAGAAGGCATGGGAAAGTCTTGTCTTGAGAATTATTGTAATAGAGCTATGTTCTACTAGAGGTTTCCCCTTCGAAGAGGCAAGTGAACTTGGTTTTCTATCAATAAAGGTATCATTGTTGGTGTTATTTTTCTCTATATTTTTTTGTTTTGCTGGTATTTGTCGTAATATTTATGTTTTTGTTGTATATAATACATTTGGTACCTTACAAGTGGTATTAGAGCACTTTCCTCTGCGTGAATTTTGGGAAAAATGTTTTTGGGTAGAGACATGTATTGTAATCATCTTTAAGGCATAGAGATTTGTTGTTTGGTTGGTAAAACTACAGTTGGGGAAGACTACATGCAAGAAATATAGACGGTTTCATGGGTTACTTGAAACAAACATTTCACCTTGTTGGAAACCTTTGTAACCCTTGTCAGTACCATTTGAGTAGTACCGCATTAGACGACACATGTACACGGCCATCACTCTCACGTACCTTCACGTATATCGAGAGTCCCTTAGGTCTCTTGAAAATAGCTTTAGATCAGCCTATATGTCACCTCACTTCAATAGTGGCACTGAGAACAACACTCGGGAAGACTACTCTCTAGTACATAGGTAATCGAATAGTATGGCTAAGGGTATGATCGAGATTCCTTAGTTGGATCCTTAAGATATTGGTCTGAGTATTATTGTTCAACCCCGCACATATATCAAATAGCTATAGCATAGGGTAAACCCTTGTCTATAGGAACCCTGAAAACCATAACCCTTGGGAATAGAACAAAAAAAAAACAACGACTGAATGGAGCTCTTATTGTGCAACCATGCCTCATGCATCCAAGTTGTCAAATTCCTACACAATTTCCCTTGTTAACAATTTGGGCATTTCATCACTGCAATATTCTTCAGGCCAGAGTATAACTTCGTAGGAGTAAAAAAAATGTGGGTCCCACCTATACCCTCATTCGATACCTATCCCATTGGATTCTCCTCTTCACCATGATCGTTGTGGCACCTATAACTTGTAAGCCTTTTTTTCGTGGACCCACCCACCCTTCTCAGCACCCTTATTTTCCACCTATCCCATTGGATTCCTCTCTTCGTCCCACCTGCTATGGTACCCCTCACCTATAACGCTTTTTCTATGCAGACTTACCTGCCCATTTTTTGTCTATTCCCAAATGGTTATCACCCGCAATGAATAACTCACAAGCTTGATCGTTGACAACACCTAGAACAAGCAGGATATCACAAAAATTGCTTCCAACCTTAGCTCCCTTAATTCCTCCATTTAGACCCTCAAGGACCAATATTCCACCCTCAAGGTCCAATATGCCACCATCAAAGACAAACTTGACAAATTCATGAGCCGATCCATGAACCATACCTCCTCTAAACAATCTTGCTACCATCAAGATGTCGACTCCTCCCATTTCCACACCCTTCATTCCAATCAAATTCATCACGAACTACACCTTCCCAAAGTTGAGGTGAACAAATTTGATGGCTTGAATCCCACAGGATTTATTTCTCCTTGCTTGGCATTACTAATGAATTGGCCAAACTTCATTATAGTGTCCTCTATATGGATCTTGAACATTGACAATGGTGGCAATGCAATAAAAATTCATGCCAAGGGTGTGTTGTTTGGACACAAATTGTTTCTTATCTTTGTGAACGCTTTGACACTGACACCCACCATTTGGATCATTTGACCAAGTTGAAATAGTCTAGCAAGACTTTATTGTTGCCTTTGAGCACTTGGATTTTAGAACGGAAAGTGTGTCAAATGCCTTATTTAGGGAAATATTTATCAGTGGCCTAAAGGATGAAATCCAAGCCCAAATCCTAATGGCTCACCCCCGGACTTGATTGGAAGCTATTAAATGAACCAATGAAGCACAACAAGTTATCTCCTCCCAAAACAATAAACCCACCTTTATTCCTTGCCATAGACCCACCAATCCTGCTCCTCCTACTACTCCTCTCAAGATCTAGACATTAACTCAAGAAGAAATGGTTGAATGCCAACTCAAGGGTCTTTGTTATTCTTGTGAAGCTAAATCGTTGATTTCGCTAAACACCCTCACTGGTTTCGTTTCTCCCCAAACCCTCAAGTTAATTAGCTACTTTAAGCGTAGGAAAGTCATCATCCTAGTTGATAGTGGAAACACCCATAATTTTATTCATCTCCACATTGCCCAAGAAACCAATTGTTATATCTGTGCATTCAACCATAAGCTAAATCCACCCTCAAATCCACCAAAAGTTGAATCATTGATTTCCCTAAATGCCCTCACTGATTTCGTTTCTCCCCAAACCCTCAAGTTAATTAGCTACTTTAAGCGTAGGAAATTCATCATCCTAGTTGATAGTGGAAACACCCATAATTTTATTCATCTCCACATTTCCCAAGAAACCAATTTCTATATCTGTGCATTCAACCATTTTCAAATCATGATTGCCAATGGCGATTCCATGAAATGTGGGGGGCATTGTGAAAATGTGTGCCTACAAATTGATAAGTACCACCTGAAATCTCATATGTTTGTTATCGACGTGGGCAGTTGTGACATTGTGCTTGGTGTAGAATGGTTACGCACTCTCGGCCCCATAACCATGGATTTTAAGGACTTAACCATGAAATTCCAATAGGAGAGACAACAATATCAATTCCAAGGCATCACAACAGGCTCCCTTGAGATCATTAGTTACTACCTCATGGAAAAGCTACTCAAAAAATGTCATTCTGGCATTATTTCCCAACTTCATTCCATTCAAGCAGTTGAGACACCCTATGTGCATCCCAACATTCAATCTATAATCTCCCAACACCAAGTTGTTTTTAACACTCCTCGGGGACTTCCCCCTTCCCACGACATCCATGATCATTCCATCCCACTTGTACCAGGAAGTCTTCCTCCCAATGTTCACCCTTATCATCATCCCTTTGCCCAAAAAAATGAAATTGAGAAAAATGTTCTAGAGTTTCTAGAAGCGAGTGTTATCTGTCCTAGTACTAGCTCCTATTCTTCTCATGTAGTCATGGTACTAAAGAAAGAAATCACTTGGCGCATGTTTCTTTATTTTCATTCTCTCGACAAACTCACAATCAAAGATAAATTTTCCATCCATGCCATTGATGACCTTTTGGATGAATTAAGTGGTGCTTAGTACTTTACCAAACTTGATTTTTGTTCTAGCTACCACCAGATACATATGAAAGAGAAAAACATTCCCAAGATTGCATTTAGAAGTCATGAGGGTCACTATGAGTTCTTGGTCATGCCCTTTGGCCTGTGTAATCCCCCCTCCACTTTTCAAAGTCTCATGAATCATGTATTTCGTCCTTTCCTCCTTCATTTTGTCTTAGTTTTCTTTGATGATGTTCTTATCTATAGTAGAACTTGCAAGCCCATCTTCCCCATGTGGATCAAGTTCTACATCTACTATCTAAGCACAAAATTTTTCTCAAACAGTCTAAATGTGCTTTTGGAGCCTCTTAAGTTGAGTACTTGGGTCATATTTTAAGCAAGGATGGTGTAAGGGTGGATCCTAAGAAAATTGAAGCTATGAAGGATTGGCATTTCCCTAAAATTCTTAAAATCTTGTGTGGTTTCCTAGGTTTAACGGGCTATTATCACAAATTTGTTCAGAATTATGGCAAATTCGCAACTCCTCTCACTGTTGTCCTTAAAAATAATTCTTTCAGTTGGACTCCTACATTTGATCAATCCTTCCACGCCTTGAAAGAGGATATGTGCACGACTCCTATCCTGGCACTACCAGAATTCACCAAAACTTTTGTCCTAGAATGTGATGCTTCATAGAAAGGAATTGGGGCAATCCTCATGCAAGATGGACGACCTTTGGCTTTCACTAGAAAACAACTTTTGGAGCGACATTTGGGCCAATCAACCTATGAAAAGGAAATGTTGGCTATTATGCATGCAATGGATATATGGTGTTCTTATCTATTGGGGTGATGCTTCCAAATTAAAACTACTCATCATATCCTCAAGTATTTTCTAGAACAAAGAATTCCATCCCCAAAGCAACAAAAATGGGTGACCAAGATGTTTGGTTATGATTATGAGATCATTTACAAGAAGGGAAAATAAAATGTGGTTGTTGATGCTATTTCAAGGAAATATGAAGAAGAAGGGTCCCTCTTTTCCCTCTCTTTCTTTGTTGTGGATTGGCTTCAAGTTGTTCACCAAGAATGGTTGCAACACCCCAAACTTTCTATCTTGATCCAACAATTGCAACAGGATTATCAAGCTTCTCTGGGATACTCTTGGCACAATGAAGAGCTCCACTATAAAGGTCGCATGTATTTAAGCAAACAGTCGAACCTTAAATCAATTGTGCTCTATGAGCTTCATGCTTCACCCACAATTGGGCGTTCAGGATTTACCAAAACCTATGAAAGGGTCAAACATTCTTTTTTATGGGAATATATGAAAGAGGACATCTGCACCTTTGTGGTTGAGTGTTATACCTATCAACGCAACAAGAGAGAAACAGTCAAAGATCCAAACACACTCCAACTACTCCCAATTCTACCTACTATTTGGATGGATATTTCTATGGACTTCATTGTTGACTTACCTAAATTAGACAATAAGTTAGTCATCATGATTGTAGTAGATCGTCTTTTCAAATATGCTCATTTATGTGTTCTTCAACACCCATTCACCGCATCCACAATGGCTAATTTTTTTATAGATAATATCTTCAAACTTCGTGCAATGCCTCATTCTAGTGTCTTCGACCGTGATCCAACTTTCACCAACATTTTTTGGCAAAAATTGTTCTGGCTCCAGGGAACCCAATTGCACCTCAGCACCACTTATCATCCCCAGACTGATGGACAAACCAAAGTTGTTAACAAGTGTTTGGAAACCAATTTGCGGTGTTTTGTGTCCAACTAACAAAATTAGTGGACTCAATGGATACCCCTAGCTAAATGGTGGTACAACACATCTTGGCATACTATCCCTCGCATGACTCCCTTTGAAGCAATCTACGAGAAAAATCCACCGTTAGTTCTCTCATACATGCTAGGTGTTTCCAAGGTTCAAGAGGTTGATACCACTCTTACAGTCTGTGCGGCCATTCTCTACACCCTTAAAGAAAATTTGGTCATGACACATAATCGCATGAAGAAACAAGCAAATCGAGGTCATTCAGAACGTCAATTTGTTGAAGGGGACCAATTGTTTCTTCGTCTACAACCTTATAAGCAAACTTCACTCAAAGTTGAACATTTAAAAAACTCACCCCCAAGTTTTATGGTTCTTATACAATTTTCAAATGAGTGGGGCCCATGGCCTACCAGTTAGCCCTTCCTAGTCACTCTAAGCTCCATCATGTTTTTGTATGTCTCGCTCTTAAAGAAAGTGATTGGAAGTAGTTCCATACTCAAACCAGTCTCCCTGAATTGGATGAAGAAGGATCCATTTGGTTGAAACCACAAGGAGTCTTGGACCAACACAAGCATCGTCTTCATCAACGCATCATCAAGGAAGTTTTAGTTCAATGGAAGGATACACCACCAGAAGATGACACCAGAGAGTCAGCTACCATTCTGGAACAATTTCCTCATCTCAAACCTTGAAGACAAGGTTGTTTTCCAAGGAGGGGCATGTAAATAGTAAATAAGGCCTATATAACAATGTCAACAAGTCTAATGTAAGAAGAATTAATAGAAGCTTCTGCTTCTAGAAAGATCTTCCTCTAGAATGTTCTTTAGAAGATAGAATTAGTATAAATAGGAGTAGAAGGCATGGGAAAGTCTTGTCTTAAAGATTATTGTAATAGAGTTATGCTTTGTTGGAGGTTCCCCCCTTGAAGTGGAAAATGAACTTAGTTTTCTATCAATAAAGGTATCATTGTTGGTGTTATTATTCTATATACTTTGTTGTTTCGCAAGTACTTGTCATAATATTTTTGTTTTTTCTTTATATAATACATTTGGTACCTTACATTAATACTTTATGCAACTTGTCAAGTTTAGGTATGGGAGGACCATCACAAGACCCTATTAGGTCTATCAGTACCCAAGTAGAGGTATAATTCCCAAGAAACCCATCAAAGTGTGAGTATAAGTGAATGATGTGACATGGGGTTTATTTCACAGTCATGGAGCCATTTAAATGTAAGGCCACATGTGGGTTCATCTCCATGAGAGACTTTATAGAGGGAGCAATTGGTGATTGAGTTACCCTTTCCTCAACAATGTGTGTATTTCAAACCCTTATTCTTGTCTTTTGATTATTCATTTATTGTTCTGCAAGCCCCTTTTTTAGGTTTATGCATTATTTTTTATTAGGATTCATTAAGTCCTTTTAATTTGATATGTATTATGTGCATTAGGACTTGGGGTGATCGCCTCATAGCGAGGGGATAGAGCTCAAGCTAAATTGTGGTTTTTGATTTGTCATTTGTCATCCCATTTCATTTTCCATTATTTTACCAGGTGCATCAACCTCGAGCATTCTAGCCCCTTCTTCTCATAGGAGGATGAAAGCACGAACCTTTTTGGGGTACATGTAATAGTCATCTCCTGATGTTACACATTATTTTGGTCACTCTGGTGATGACCCTACAGGCATGTGTTCAGGCTCTCAAAACAATCTTTTACGTGAGAAAAATGACTAAGTTCTTCCCCTACAAGGCATATTTTTAGAATGACGTCGCAGGCTGATAGTGGTACACAATGCGGAAATCCTTGATTTCTGCAGGCTGCTCTATGCCTGGCTCACGGGATTTATGCATGCTACTATATAGGCAAGGTGTGGCGGCATTTGAAGCTAAGAAAAGGAAGAAGTTTCTAGAAGGAGAATCTTCTAGAATGTGAGGTGGCATCCGTATGGTTGTGGTCTTACTAGCTTCTCTGATTTGGTGGGATCATCCTCATCCTTGTAACCACTCCACCTTCTCCTATATAATGATGGGTTTCTCATGGAAAAGGTTAAGCAAGATTGAGCAAAGAATAGGCTGAAGACTGTGTGAAGGATCCTGTTACAACTGATGCTTGTGGCCTCTACTTGTCCATCAAGCTTTTGTGGACTATCTTCATACGAATTTGGAGCAAGTGTATGTGTGTGTTGGAACAAAGGACCGCCGAAAGGGAACTTGCGACATCAAGGCAATTTGGTTGTATCTTCCACTTTTACTTAATATGATACAGTGGCATGTTTCTTTCCCATAAAATCATTAGCGTTTTATTACATGACTCCTTGATCACATGTTTAGGTTTCCATTGAATCTACAATCGTCGCTTTCACTTTGGTTGGTTTGCGTCAATGCAGATCTGATCTCACAAGAGCACCGAAGCGAAGCAGGGACAACAGAGATATAAGGAAGCAATATCTAAAGGTATGTCATATATTCCTTCTTTGGTAGTAAATTCAATTGTAGCAACTTAGGGAAAGCGTCATGTCCTGTTTTGTTTTGTTTTAGATCCAAGTGGATCTAGGGAGATTAGTTTATGTCCGCATTCACCGATTTATCCAATAACACCCGAAGATAGGACAATGGAAGTAATATAGATAGAATGTGTTAAGTATGGAAGGGAATGGTATGTTACCCCTATCAAGACCTCCCAGTAGTACCCTTGTTCCCCAAAAGTGACAATACTAGACTAAGGCACATATAATGGCCACCAAGGTGAAACAAGGCAAACATCATAACTTCCAAGCATCATAATCCATTATCTTACTTCAACTCGTAATCCTTACCCAAATGCCTAATGTATTAAATATAACACTTTATATATAATAATGATTAATGTACCTCATATGTGATGGGCCACTATCATTGGATGAACTATGTTGATGAAGTGAATGAGTTGAGTAATGACAAGGGGGAAGACATATGAGGGGTTGTTGTCTGTGGAGAATGTTGACCAACATCTTTGGGATCACTCTCTGCAATGTGGATGATCATGGAGAATGATATCCTCTAATTACCCCTAGATGAGTTGAGTAATGATAAAGGGAAAAGCATTTAAGGGGCTGCTATCTATAGAGAATATTGACCAACATCTTTAAGATCACTATGTGCAATGTAGAAGATCATGGAGAATGATATCCTCCAATTACCCTAGGTGAGAGGTGCTAACACATATATTAAAGAGAATAACAACAAGATAAACTCATCTTGATTCTTTTCGTTAGCAAAGAACGATAAGTAAATCTATGGAGATGTCACAAGCTAATTTGATTTTGCTTTGCCAAATGACCAATTGAATCGCTGAAATTGTGCCACTTAAGCCTTTGAAATCCATCCAAGGCATGCTTTCGACCAATTTTTCAAAGTTTTACGCAGAATTTCACTCACCAAATCCGGATGATGCCTTTTTGTCGAAAAAGTCGAAACCGTCGGATAGTTATCTTGTTTCTAAAATGTTTTGTTAATAAAACAAAAGAGCTAATACCAGTACGAATTTAAGAAGGTTAGACTATGCCATGGTCTACCTCTATCACGATGCGATCTAATCGCCTATAATTTCTGTTGAAATGAAAATGCATCACTCTCCACTTTCTCCGACAATGGTGGAGATCGTTAGTTGTGTATCCATGAAGATGCGTAATCTCTTCCTATATATTTGCTCCTCAAACCCGTGCTTTCTCATTGCATTTGAGTCTGTCAACTACCTCCGCTCGTGGCTCCATATAGTTAAACTCCATAAACGTCCAAAGCTTACTTCTGCCGTTCTTCTCTGGAACTTGGAAACATTTCATGCACAGGACAGCTATGGCGAATACTTATACTTTCGGTGCTGTTTTGGCAATAATACTCGCACTTTATGTACACGGCTTCCTGTGCAAAGAATGCACAAATAGCCCTTCGCAGCTTTCATCGCACACCTTCCGTTACGAGCTTCTGTCTTCCCAGAACAGATCATGGCAAAAATCCGTGTTTTCTGCATATACTAATACCCATCTTTCTCCCTCGGGCCATGGTTCAGCCTCGTCTGCCCTTCGTTCGAACCATGTTCAAGAATATTTCAACCACAGATCGCCGCATGGAAATTTTGTGCATGCAAGAAAAAGTTCTGAAAAGTTTTTACATGAGATTCTATTGCGCAAAGTAAGAGTGGATGCCGATGATTCTGTTTATTGGAAAGCACAGCAGACGAATTTGGAGTATTTGTTGATGCTGGACGTGGACAGCTTGGTGTGGAGTTTCAGGAAAACGTCTGGTCTTGCTACTCCGGGTTTTCCTTTTGGCGGTTGGGAGGGTCCAGATGTGGAGTTGCGCGGACATTTTGTAGGTATGCACCATATATCTTCTACCTCTCGACCCCGAAAACGTACCTTGTTCGCTAATAGTAGCTAAGATTGTAATGACTGCGCGTTTATCCTCGTTAAACGAGAGGTATCTCTGTCTCCTGTATAGATGATTATTTTTTGTAATCACAATTTTTTTGCAAAAATTGTACAGATTAACTAGCCGCCCGCCCTTCGTGAAATTTTTTGGTTATTTCCTGATGTTTAAACTAACGCTCATTAATGCTTATGGCGTTTGGGAGAGTGGCAAGAGGTTTTTAATGATCCGTAACATTTTTAACTTTAATTTATTTTAATTTTTACATTAATATTGTTTGAGTTTTCTCTAAATAAAGGGGGTTGAAAGTTTTGAAACCTCCAATGTGTTGAAAGTTTTAAAACCAGTAGACACCTCATCATTAAGGCGATCCATTATTAAGACGTTAAGTGTTTGAAAACAATATTTATGAAAGATAGTGAGTGGACTCACAGTCGGTGGCCTAAGGTCGTCTTCAATGACATATTGTGCAAAAGGAAGAAGACGTGCATGAGACAAAATATTAAATGGCTTAGTAAATGGGATATCCACTTGAACAAGTGCCCTATGAACAATAAAGAAATAAAGGCTTTTGTTATTGATAGGTTCCACAAGCGAACTTGGGATAAAGGGCTCGGGAGAAAGAAAGAGTACTATATTGAAGAGTTTAACCCCACATACAATCATCATCAAAAAGCGTACATTGGGGCCAATATATCTTGGAGAGCCAAAATGCTTATTGCCCAATTAAGAACCAATTCCCATCAACTCCGTTGTGAAACTGGGCGCTGGAAAAGACCAAAAGAAGCTTGGGAAGAAAGGGTGTGTGTGTTCTGCACCTCCGGAAAAGTGGAAATAGAAAAACATTTCATTTTAGAGTGTGAAGCCTTCATGGACAGCAGGGACAACTATATAAATATCTTGACAGCTAGCTCTTGGAATGACTTATTGAGCGAGGGGACAGTGGAGAAATTAGGGGAGTTCATCATCAAGTTGAACAAGAAAAGGGCTAAACTGCTGAAATCAATGTGTGAGGCGGTATGTCCCATAGGCTATTGTTAGCCTCGTGGACGTTAAAATTACTTCTTCTTCTTCTAAAAAATGGATATATGAGAAAATATCAATGTTAAAGGAGAAGAAAAATTACCGTTGAGTGAGTGCCCACCCGTTCCCTTGTTCACTTTCTTGCTGACAAATTTCAATTCTTCATTGGAAATACTCCTTCCTACATTAAGGATTCCTCTTATTTTATTCAAAAAATGAAGAATCTTCACTTTGATAATGAAGACATTATGGTCAGTTTTGACGTGGTGTTTTTATTCACCAAAATTTATGTTCCTGAACCTATTGACATGATCTCTACACTGGTCAACCCAGAAACCCTGATCCTCATTCATATATGTCTCCACTTTCTTCACCTTCAAAGGGACTTGTTCTGAACAAACTCAAGATACAACTATGGGGTCTTCATTATCCCCAGTGGTTGTCAATATTTTTATGGAAAATTTTAGGCTCTGGGCATCTCAAACCAAAATGTTGGTTTCAATTTGTCAATGATACCTTTGTTATTTGATCTCATGGCCATTCTTCCCTCATCTCCCTTTTTAACTATTTTAATAGCATTTCACCCCATGTTCAACTTACTATGGAAATGGTAAAGGATAATTATCTTCCCTTCCTCAATGTTCTTATCTTCTACCTTCTTGATGGCTCCCTCACCCATGAAGTTTATAGGAAGAAGAACCATATTGATCGATACCTTCATACTCAATCCCATCACCATCCAACCCAAAAATCGGTTGTCCTTAAAACTCTCATTACTCGAGTTATTCGAATCTCCACTCCTCAATTCCTAGAGAAAGAAAAAGCCCACTTGACAAAGGCCCTTATGGCCAATGGTTACTCTATCTGTTAAATCAACAAAGTTTTTCGCTCATCTCATCACACTAACTTTAAAACTTCTCCATCATTCCTGCCTCGAGCACTCATTTCTCTGCCCTACATCCAGGGCACCAATGATCACATCTCAAAAAATTTGGCTAAAAAGAACACCAAACCCCTCTTCAAACCCTGTAAAACTCTTAAACAACTTTTCAGAATTACTAAAGATAAGTCAGACCCTATGCTTGGCCCAGGAGTCTATCAAATTCCTTGCTCCTGTGGCAAATCATACATGTCCAAATTGGCAGATCATTTAAAGCTCGATTCAAAAAACATATTGTTGACACGGTCCAAACCTGCATCTCCAAATCAGCTATTGTCGAGCACTCCTTCAAATCCAAACACCTCATATGCTTCAATTAAACTAAAATCCTTGCCTCAACACCCTATTACACGTTACCATTCGGGGGCTCTTGAAATCGAAAAACACCTAGATAATTTTAATCAGAAAGATGACTACAAACTAATTCATTCTTGAAAACCTATTAACCATCATCTTACACTAAGTCCCCCCTCCACCTTTTTTGGTTTAATTTTTTTTTAATTTACTACACCTCTCTTGTCCGAGCCTCCTTGGTTTTGTTTTTATATATTTCTTTTATAAAATAATCTTTTATCTTTTTAGTTTAATTTATTTCATTGCCAACTCTATGTTATTCTTTTTGGATCCCTCTAGTATCATTTTCTTTTAACTTTCATTTTGTAAAGCGCTTTTAAATTTAAATTCATTTCAATTTTCATAATCATATTTTAAATTTAAATTCATTTTAATTTTCATAATCATATTTTAAATTTAAATTCATTTTAATTCTCATAATCATATTTTTAATTTTAAATATCATTTTTGATCTCATAATCATATTTATTATATCTAATTTACTAAATATTTTACATTTTTAACTTCAAATTTTATAAATATTTTACTTTTAATTTCTAACTTTTTGTTTTTTTGTTTTAATGATAATCCTTATCTTTTTTTATTCAATATTTATTTTTCTTCTCCTTTAATGGTGATATTTTCTCTTTTTTCTATATATTCATTTTTATGCACTCTTTTCAAAAACTTAACTTTATTTGTTTTTTTTTATGATGAACTGAGTATCTACTCGAAACTTTGTACATCCCTAAATTTTCAACACAATTTATTTCCAGAAAACTCAAACAAAATAAAAAAAACTTGAATCTTGGATTTTATATTAATATTAAAATAAAAAACTTTTAATTTATTTAAAATAAGAAACTTCACCATAAGAATAGTGATAAAATGGATTTTATATTAATATTTAAATAAAAAACTTTTAATTTATTTAAAATAAAAAACTTCACAATAAGAATAAGAATAGTGATAAGTGTAAAAAAACTAAGTTTTAAATAAATATTTCTCTCTATTGTTGTATTTTAAAAAACCTTGAATTTTAGAATTTTATATTCGATCTTGAGATTTTTATTTTAACTCTTTCTTAATTTTTAGATATTTTCCCACTCTTAGTAACTTGTAAGTTTGGTATACTACGTAGTTAACTAATATTTAAGAAAACTTTTAAATTCTTCACGACATAGTAAACTTATATTTAAGAAAACCTTTAAATTCTGTGTTTCTTTATCCCTCTTCCTAACTTGTAGGTTTGGGATACAACATAGCAAACTTGTATTTGAGAAAAACTTTAGATATTACGTTGAGTGTAACTAACTTGCATCTTTATCCCTCTTCCTAACTTGTAGGTTTGGTATACAACATAGCAAACTTGTATTTGAGAAAAACTTTAGATATTACGTTGAGTGTAACTAACTTGCATCTTTACCCCTCTTCCTAACTTGTAGGTTTGGGATACAACATAGCAAACTTGTATTTGAGAAAAACTTTAGATATTACGTTGAGTGTAACTAACTTGCACGTTTGATTTTGTTTTTTTATTTAATTTTTTTAAAAGGATAAAACTTATTATAATTCAGTTAAGTTATTAATACATAATGAAGATGGTTATGACTAATTATTATTCATCAATACATAATAATTTATTATAAGAAAATCATGCTATTGTAAATTGTTGAATATATTGGTTTTTTTGTTTTTTTTTTTAATATTTCATGATATTTTTTTATTATTATTATTATTTGTAATTTTTCTTTATTTTATTTTTTATGTGATGATGAATGAATGATTTACTTAAAATGTATTGATAATAAAACCAAAAACATTTATAACTATGATAAGGAACTCTTAAAATCTCCACACTAAAATTTATATATGTTGTTTTCATCAACCTCAATAATACGATAGTTAGATAAGAAGAATTACATGAAATTGAATCTATAAATATGTAACAATTTAATAAGAAATTGAGTAAATTCCCTCCATTTATGATAAGGGATTTACAGAAGACTAAAAATTGTTAGTCTTTCAACTTTTTCCATTTGTGCAGGTAGATTATGAGAAACTGCACACTAAGATCTACATGTGCATCTTTGTTTATAAGCACAAATGATAAGATAGTGAGAGGAAGTCCCAACTAGCATTGGATCTAGGAGTTTGTAACAATTTCTTCTAAAATTGAGTAAATTCCTTTACATAATTTTTATTGTCTTTCAATTTTTTCCTTTTCTAAAAAGGAGAAGTAATAAGGGTTTTAGAAATTAAAATTTACGGACTACATTCCATGGATAGAGGTAGTGGTCCTCCTACTAACGTAATGGATGATTGGTTGCAGGGTAAGTATGCTTGCTTTCTCAACCTTTCCCTCTCCATTGTGCAGCCAAAAAATATAAAAGAATATCATATCTTCACAATGCTCTATTACCTCTTCCCCACTATCCCATAAATGTTGAATAGTAAAAAATATTAGATACACCAATGAATGATGTCTTGGAAATGTTTTTACTACTATAACAGGGTAAGACTTATTTTTGTATGTTTTCCAAGAAATTCTTCATTGATGTCCGTTATTCTTTTCCAGTGTTGTATATCTCTCCGATATTCTGATAAATTATGAGTTAAACACATGTTCAATATATTCGAAATATTCTGAGATATTCAGAGTTAGACCCATGTCTTGCGACATTTTCTGAGATATTATGATATTTTCCGCTGATGTCACCGAGAAGTTACATTCTAGACCCTCACTGATACTTTCCCCGAGACGAGATATACAACATTGTTCTTATCCAAGCTTTGATTCCCTTATAAGGAAACATTTCTCAATATTGGGCTCAAAGGGTGGGGAAACAAAGTCTAAGAGGACGTCCCTTAGGCTTTGTAACAATAAAATGGGAAATGACATGAATAGATGAGCAAATAAAACTCCCTACCCTGAAGGAGACTCGTTACTCAAGTGTTGTATATTTGGGAGAGGCAAAGAGAGTAAGCCCAAAAGGTCAAGAGTGGAGTGTTATCAAAGGATGGTGGAGAATAGGAAGGCTAAAAATGAGGGAGCATTTACATCAAGCTTATGAGACTCCATTTAGACTTGGCCCCAAAGATGATTTTCAAATTAGAGGTTTAGTTTACTTGAGATCAATTAAGGCATGGAAGAGTTGGGGTAAAGATTATTAGAAATGGGAAAGAAAACCATGATACATCATCAAGTCGATTCAAGAAAATTTAGATATAACTGAAAATAGATGCTCAATGCTTGAAAAGGAGGAAACCCTTACCTAGGAGGGGGTACTCAATAATAACATCTCCTTTACTTGAGGAAAAAGGAGCGTGGGACGGATATTTCCGAACATTACTCTAAGGAACACATTTTCATTTTAAGCAACCAATTATCAAACTTTTTATAGTTATAAATCTTTGGTGCATTACATAATCTTGGAAAAACTTGAGGGATGTCTCTGTTAACATTAATTCTTGTTAAGAGGGGTGGGTTGCTTTCTCTCCTTTGAGCCCGTAGCCCGAGCTGCGAAGAAGAAGGCCTAAAGTCCAACAAGGGCATTTTATTCAAAGGGCGTAGTCATGAGCGCCAACCGCAGCACGCAGAAGAAGTCCTTTTTGGGCTTAAAATCAAGCGGGCATTTTGTTTTCAACGACAAGGATTCATCGACGGAGCAGAGCTATACCCGTATCGCCATCTCGCGTCTCAAGACTTCGTAAGGGGAGAATTCCAAAGTTTGACACTCCGACTCACGAGATCGCGAGTTGCGAGAGGTGCTAGTACTTGAGCCCTGCCAACGGTTATGTGTAGAGGGCGCTGACAAGGAAAGGAGTCAAACTCGTATCACCATCTCGGGTATTGGGAGTTTGGAAAAGAGGAGCCAAGGGTCTTCGACCCACAAACTCGCGAGTCACGAAATGCAAAAGAGATTTTAATGTTGGGCCCACGATCCTAGGGCCAGAGTTGTTCAAAGGGTGAAATAATCGTGGTCGTTAGTCTTTAAAAGCCAATCCAACCATTGATCACAGAGCAATCTCAGCCATCCATCCAAGGGGACACGTGGTGCGTGATTAGGCTCTATCGCCTCTTCGCGCATCATGACTTTGGAGGACGAGGATCAGTCTCCTCCCAGCTGCGAGATGCGAAGTGTCGAAGGCGTCCAGGATTTGGGCCCACAGTACCGCCGGATCAGGCTCGTCAAATCAAAGAGGGACATGTGGTGAGCGATTAGGCTCTATCACCTCTTCGCGCATTGCGACTTTGGAGAGCAAGGATCGGCTCCCTCCCATCTGTGAGACGCGGAGCGCCGAAAGCGCTCAGGAATTGGGCCCATGGCCTTAGCGCCCAGTCACAGAGGAACATGCCTGGGGAAAAGGCGCTAGCGTGCACCATATGATAAGATTGGTCCCAGAACGCCAACATCATCGCAACCATCCATCCAAAGGGACGCGTGGTGCCTAATCAGGCAATGTCGGCATTTCGCCCGTCGCGACTTTGAAGAGCAAGGATCAGCTCCTTCCTAACCCCAAACCCCGAAACGTTGAAAGCGCCTTTGAGGATAAGCGCAGGGTCACAGCCCGTGGTCACTCGGGGAAATAGAAAGAGTTGTGCAAAAGGGCCAAAAGAGCCAGGTTTAGCTGCAGAAGGGATCGTCGTGATCTCCAGGTGCCAGTTCGACTCGGTCTCAACCCTGGTTCCTGCTAGAAGTAAATGAAGGTGGGAGGAGGTGGTTGAAACCTCTCCTCACTCATTAATTGTAAGGTATGGAGGATCCGGCAGGCAGTCTTCCCGAGACGGTCCTATGTGTTGGTTTTTCTCAAAGAAGCCATGCCGAGTCCTCGACTAACCAGAGAAGTATGCACACGCTAACTCATCATTTAATGGCTCAGCTACCCCCTTGCAAGAGCCATGCACAGTTAAGGTGGCATCTGACGAAAGATTTCCGTCCGAGTTTGACTAAAGGGACGCCACGCCTTGGAGGTCTGAGCACGTCTCTGTTGGGCGAATTTTTCTAAGTATGTGTACTCAGTTTTTGTATTTTTTGAAGGTATCGATGGTAGAGCAAAGCTCCCGATTGTAAAGTTTTAACAAAGGATCTAGTTCTTTGGTTATGTATCTGTATATGAGATTTCTTATTTTATAACAGACAGTTTTCTTATCCCATCTAGTTTCATCTCATACTGAGAGAGTTCATGATTGACTGATTCATGTGAATTATTGTGACTGTGTTATGATAAAGGATTTATTGTAACATTGTTATATTCTCCAGTGTTGCCTATATTTGAGTGTGAGAAGATCTTACGTTCAAGTTTTTCGTCTACACGCCATTAGAAGCCCGATGCCTACAGCAGCCCTCAGCCTTTCCTCACAGAAGTCTTCCTCCTATTCACCCTTACTACAACTCGTTGTCTGAAGTTTAACTAAGACCTCACCTACCTGTGCATGTCCAGCCTAGTTTCGGTGTTAGAACGATATTGTTCCGAGTTTTCTTCCACTTGATCACCCTCTATAAAAAAATCGTGACATAAACTGATGGACGTCAGGCTCTGCTCCTACTGCAATCCAGGAGTGACCTCCAACGCCAACATTTCTGGCGCCGTTGTTGGGGATGAAGTTGAAAATTTTCCTCGAGATTGAATGACATTGAGCCTCTGATCCTGAAGGTGCATCAGGCATCAGAGCCCTTGACGATTTCTACTGTGCACCTAGCGACTCCATTGTGATGATTCCACTGGAGCGAACCTGTTGTTTTAATTGTGGCTTCCAGAAGCAGACATACGCGGTCCCATCCACAGCTGCCTCTAGCTACACCTATAGCTGATCCGGAGGTGATTTTCAGAAAAGGAAAGGCCTCTGAAGGAGAAACATCCACCGCCGAACTAGGTAATCCACCATCTCCTTCTGTAGAAACTCTATTTTCTTCTCCTCAGCTTCCTAGCAGACCTTTTTCTGAAGTTTCTCGTTTCCTGAATTTCGAGACTGTTCCTGCTGAGTTTTCCCCTCCCGGTCTGGGATTGGAGGGAGAAATCCTTGTCACTCCCCTTTCCCCTGAAGCTCTACCTTGGCGTGGACCTAGGACCACAAGAGACTTCCCCACTCCTA
>ML779150.1:110837-129648 GCA_009831015.1 Picea engelmannii | reverse complement strand
AAACCCATCCCCAAGGGTGACCACTTACTAGGGCACAATGTCAACCACCAATGTGAAACAGGGAAAAGAGCATAATTTCCAAGCAGACGTTCTATAATCAAAAGCAACTTTAAATGCAACATACTGAAATTCCTCAAGTATTAAAGTGACACTTGCCACAATACATGACTTGTACCTCATGGAGCAAGACCTATTGTCTTTTGAATGCAAGTTGATGCGGTGAATTCCATCATGACGAACCGAGGATGTGTGGTGTGAAGTGGGTCTATGTTTGTGCATGTAGACGCTCTTAGTCATTTGTCTCTCGGTACTCCATGTCTACAACCTGAGGGCCTCGAGACATCATCTCCTTAGTTAACCCTAGAAATGGGTGATAACAAGTCCCACACTCAATAATGTCATTTTTTAAGGTCTTATTTACATCCTTCATGCTTAATAATTCAATTTAAGTTATCCCCCAGATCAAGTGACATCTATGGAAGAGAGAGGCATTTCCCACATGGTGGGGAGAGGCATGGTTAACCAACATGTGCATGTCTTATCACTGGAATGTGATTATATCAGGGCAGTATTGTGGTTTTGACGGCAGAAACAAGCACTCGAGGTGGTAGTTTTGAGTATGATGAAGACGAAGTCATGGCGATGAGAAGGAAAATAAGCTCAGCAATGCATGGAGGCCAAGTTCAAACAAGCCAGTACAAGGTGATGATGAGGAGTTTTATGGCTATGGCGTTGTGTCTAGTGCAAGATTGGTGCAATGATAATAGGGAAACGATGATAGGTTCAAACATTATGTGTATAGGTGGAGGTATCCCTCTTATTTAGGTATGCAGTGCCATGATACATGGTGTTGAGGCCAAGTTGAGGCATGTAGAATCCTTGGAATTCTCAGGTCCTAGTCCCCCTCTCCACCACGAGGATTGGCCTGTAAGTCTAACAAATTTCTCTTTGTTTCATATTGTTGTGTGTTGTTATCATTACTTTGATTCTAGTTTAGCTATTCTACTTGGTATGTGTCTTTGTTTGGGGAGTCTTTTCCCTGGTGTGGAAAGCTTTATCCACCCCTTGCTCTAAAAGAGGAAGTTGGGGTAAATGTGGGGTTGAGTCACTTTTGGCTCCTTCACACCCTTGTGTCATGTCGTCCCCTCTGCCAACATCCCTTCGTCCTTCATATCAAAAATGTTTGTTGAGGACTGCTCTTAAGTAAAGTAAGAGGATAACCTAGGGAAGAAAAAGATCCACTTTATGTCCCCTTAGTCTTGACCCTCCATCCCAATTCATGATGCGAGCACAGAGGGAAGCTTGTCAAGTTGAATGACTATTTTAAGAAAAATCCACTCCAAAGATTAAATAGGAAGTGGAAATTATGGAAAATAGGGTTAAACAGAAGAGAAGACAAGTCTCCAGGGAGAAGATTGAAGATGAGTATAGTGGTTGGATTTATGACTCTAGTTATTCCATGACCAGAGATGCTAAAACATTTCGATCGACGGAGTTATATTGGCTTACCAAATCCTTTGTAACATAGCGCTTCTTCTTGTGATCTTGGTTGTTGCAACATTTATGGTTATGATTAAAACAAATGCAAATTAAATGAACTACATGCTTAACCTACGTTATAACCTACGTTATTGAAAAATCAACAATTAGAACATATGAGACTATTGTTATTTAAAACATGTGAGAGATGGCCGTTAATTAACACTTATACGGGACAACTTCATGAAAAGGTGACAATAAAACAAAACCACACAATGCCCTAAGCATTGAATGAATGATATGTCAAAATCCACAAAAGCTAAAACACATAGAGGGAGAAAAATAAAATACGCTTATGATCTCACTCAAACCTGGAATTTGATGTTTTGTAGAACGCTTTTTCCATATGAGGACGTATTTGACATCTCGTTATAAATTTGGTATGAAAAATATGACAAGCATAAAACCGATCAAACTGTTGCTAATTGTTCAAGTAATCCGTCATAAATTTTTATAAGTATGAATAACTCATGGTGACTGAATCTTGATCATTAATGGAGTAGGTGAACTTGAAGTGTGGATAATGAATTCAATGGTGTTGGAAGCAGTTGATCACATCATTAACAAATTTGGAATCAAAAAACAAAATAAATTAACATTTATAAATTTGCATAAAACATAAAATGAAGGCATGAAAAATTCAAAACCATCATCAAATTTTAATTTTACAAGAAGATGGGATTTGAAATTCTAGGCCTGATCTTGCTTGACCATTATTTTGATGGAACATATTACCAATTAGTGAACGATCCATCCCATGCACATGTCCAACAATATTCACGCGTCTTCAGGGAATAGAAGACAATGTACCACGTTGTTTAAAGTCTACATATGGCCTCCAAGAGATGGATAAATCTACATCCAGCCTCCAAGAATCTCAATGTGCAATGTACGACCTATCAAATCTGTTGTAATTGTTGTGTACGACCATATGGAAGAAGCCATAGTTGTGTATGGCTTCAAAACTCTCTAAATTTGGTAGACATAAATTAGAAACTCATCTAAAGAATTGCAACAACCATTTAATGGTAGCCATGGATCCCTGGTCTTGGAGTAAATAGAACAGTGTTTAAATTCAAAGTTGTTGGCTTTTTTTAATTTATAACAGAGAATGCATTTTTTAGTCGAATAACAAAAATATACTTTGAAATTCTTCATTTCCACTTGTTATCCCCCATTTCTAGGGATAACTATGGAGATGATGTCTCGTGGCCCTCAGGTTGCATACATGGAGTGATGAGGGATGAATTGACTTGTGATGCCCACTTACACAGATGGAGACTCACTTCACCACCATACTCCTCTGGTTCATCTTAATGGCATTCACCACATCAGTCTGTTTCCAGAACATAGTGGGTCTTGCTCCATGAGGTACAAGTTAGATATTGTGGTAAGTGTCACTTTAATACTTGAGGCATTTGAATATGTTGCATTTAAAGATGCTTTTGATTATAGAACATATGCTTGGAAATTATGTTATTTGCCCTGTTTCACCTTGGTGGTTGACATTGTACCCTAGAAAGTGGTCACCCTTGGGGAAAGGTTTTCTAATGGGAGGTCTCCTTAACAAGTCATCATACCATTCTTGATCATACTTGTCACTTTCCATACTTCATCCTTTTCGTCTCCTCACCTTTTGGGGTTTTTGGGTGTACTGGCCCAAGAAGGGATTGTACCTCATTTCATTAGAAGAATGGGATGAATACCCGGAGGCTTGTAATTGGAAAAGGATAAAATCCAATCATCAACCTTCTAGATACTCACCCAGGGATCACAAGGATGATGAAATGTCTCTCATAAGAAACTAATGGGACCCATGAAAAATAACAATTTAAAAAAATGCCAACCAATGTAGAGAATTTGTGGGCAATGTTTTTTATGCTTAGGTAGAAGTCCCACACATTGTCTTCAACTTGGGGAAGCCCAATGTGACCAGGGTAGAGTCCAGGTGGGCAATGTTTTTAATGCTTAGGTAGAAGTCCCACTTTGGTTTAAACCTAGAAACACTTTAATTAATTAATGGCAATAAATGGGCTTGGAAAAAGGTTGCATTGAAAACGAAGGTGCAACACACCCTTGTAATGTTGTTGAGCCAAAGTTTTTGCTCAGAACACTAACTGTTTATTGTTGTTATGTTTGTTCATGTGTTTGCAGGTGTATCCGTAAGATGTGCATGGATTATTCAATGTTGATAGACAAATAGATATGAAGCATACAATCATAAATAATACAAGAGATATAAGAACACCAATAGAGAATCACAATGTCAGATCTGAACTTTATTTTGTTAGTAAGAAGTCCTCGTATACAAGAGAACTACAGATCTGGGAGAAAGCCTCAATAATAACAAATGGGTTGCTAGTCGATACAATAAGAAGAAAAATACAAGATGAATGCCTCCCAAAGGCTGTAAGAGAAGAGATCCAAGCCTCCAAAGACCACCAACAAGTAGATCTAACTGAAGATAGAATAACTTGATCAATGCATTGTCAAACCTCTCCAACTGGATGAGTTGCACCCTGCTCTGGATGTTACCAAACCCTCAAGTTTCGGCCTACATTCTCCTGACCTCCAAATCCTCCAAAACTCGCTCAGAATGTAGACCGGGCTACTAGAAACCTCTGGAATCAATCTCAAGCTGATCTGAGCAATGTTTCTCCTCCAAACAGACAATCCCTAAACCGGATTGCACCCTCCCTGGTTTGATAAATTCAAGAGGGTACGTTTTCCCCTCTAGGAACCTCCAAATTCCACCAAACTCCATCAAATCATAGATCAGGCCACTGCTACCATGATACTGAAGTCTCAAACCAATCCATGAATTTTTGAGCCTCCGAACACTGAAAATCCCTTTCTACAGAACGTCCTCTTTCTCTTCAATGCATGCCAAGCTTACAGAAATAAACTGCAAGGGTAAACTCCTCTGGAATACACTAGGAATGATGCCAGTGACCCTCCGAAGAGAACCCAGGTTTTACTTTTCCCAAACGCCTCATGCTTCCTTCAGATCGAACCAAAACCTCCAAGATGGTGCACCCCCTAGCTGGAAACCCCCCTGGGTTGTGCCCTAACCTGGTAAATGCCTGTAGAACCAACCTACAACACTATAGAATGGTGTGGGAGGATTATTTCACCTCCGGGACCAAGCTTGGATCAAGGAAGGTGGGATCTTTCACCACCAAGTTGATCTCTAGGGTTTTAGACTCAAAACCCTCAAAACTGATTGTGCTCAAGAGCTCCAATGCAAATAAGATAATAATCCAGAATGAATAAGGAGTGTACCCTGCCCTTTCCTTTATAGCTCCAATCTATTCCTCCATTGAGTTAGTTTTACCCTTAGGGTTAACTCTTAACCTAACTCATGTTTTTTATTTCTTCGTTGAATTACCCTTTTTCCACAATATCAACTTAAATTTAGAATATTACGATTCCTGGTTGAATTTGTCCCCAATATACCTAAGACTATAGTCTAGTGGGGAAATCTAGACCAATGAGTCTCTTCAACCCTCTTCATCAAGAGGTGGAGGACATTACAATCTCCCCTGCTAGAAATTGCTTTCCCACAAGCAATTTTGAACCTGTCTCCTCGATCAACTGCTCTCCTTCCCACATGGAATCCTCCACAGGTAGGTTCTTCCACTTAACCAAATATTCTCTGATGCTTATTTTCCTTAGCTTCCTCTCCCTGACTTCCAATATCTCCTCTGGTATCAATACCAATTGTCCTTCTTCATCCATCGATGGCAATTCCTCGATAGGAGTGATGTGCTTGCTGATGGACCTCTTTAAACACGAAACATGAAAGACATTATGTATTTTTCTGCCTTGTGGTAGATCCAACTCATAAGCTACAACCCCTACCCTCCTGATAACTCTGTATGGACCAAAGAAATGGAGCTGGAGTTTTTTGACACCACTTCTCTTGATTGATGTCTGTCAGCACGCTTGGAGGCTCAAATAAACCAAGTCTCCGACATCAAAGGTGCACTCAAATTTGTGCTTGTCTACCTATACCTTTTGTTGATTCTGTGCCCTTTGTAGGTGATCCTTCAATTCCCTGAGGATATCTTGACTCTGTTGAATCCAATCCTGAACCATGGGGGCCCTGCTGTCACTGAAAGCAATCTCTACAAAGGAGAGAGGGTCATAACTATATAAGGCCCTAAATGGAGGCATACCAATGGACATATGATGAGTGATGTTGTAACAATATTCCCCCAAGTGAAGCCATTTGACCCATGCCTTTTGTTGTCCTACCACACAGTTTCTGAGGTAGCCTTCAACCCATTTGTTGACTATCTCTGTCTAACCATCCGTTTGCGGGTGATAAATGGTACTAGGTGTCAAGGTCGTACCTACTAGTCTGAAGAGCTCCTGCCAAAAAGTGCTCATGAACCTGCTATCTCGGTCACTCACTATGGTTTTGGGCAACCGATGCAATCTAAAAACTTCCCTGAAGAATAGGTCTGCAACCTGTGCTACACTGAAATCTGTGGCAATGGAAAAAAAGTGTGCAAAATTCATCAACCTGTCCACTACTATGAAAATGCAGTCCTTTCCCTTAACCTTGGGCAACCCTATGATGAAATTCATGGATATGCTCTCCCACTTCTATTCCGGAATGGGAAGTGGTTGTAGTAGTCCTGTTGGGTGAGTGTGTTCATCTGTTTTGGCCTGGAAAGTGTTGCACTCCTTGATGTGGTTCATCACATCATCTTTTAGACCCTTCCAAGCAAACCTCTCCCATACATGTCCGTATGTCTTGACAATCCCTTGGTGCCCTGCTACTGGTGAATCATGGCATGCCTATAACACCTTGGTCTTGAAGGTTGATTCGAGAACCAAGAAAATTTGGCCCTTGTAGTAAATGAAGTCATCCATAATCCTGAAATTGTCATCTATCACCCGCCCATCCATTACTTCACAAGCAAATTTGTTCTTCGAATACTCCACCAAGAGGTGGGCCTTCCAATCTACTGAAATATCAGTCATGGCATAAACCGATGGTCTCCTAGAAAAAGCATCTGCTACCATGTTATTCTTCCCTTTGAAAAATTCTATGTCGAAGTCATATGCCTGTATCTTGCTCACCCACTTATGTTGCCTTTCTTTCAAGTCCTTCTGGTCCAGGAAGTACTTGAGGTTGTTGTGATCTCTCCTCACAACAAATTTTTCTCTAACTAAATATTGCTTGAACTTAGCCAATGCATGCATGATGGCTAGCATTTCTTTGTCATATATGGTGTAGAGGAGCTCAGTACCTCTCAAATTTCAAATTTCATAGACAATTGGGTGCCTATTTTTCATAAGTACGGCCCCAATGCCTACCCCTGATGCATCACACTCTACTGTGAAGGGTTGTGTGAAATCCGGAAGGGCCAATACCAGGCATGTACTCATTACTTTCTTCATTTTTTCAAAGGTGGCTTGTGCTTCTGGGATCCATTTGAAGGCCCCTTTCTTTGTCAAATTAGTCAAAGGTGTGCAAAGTTGAGAAAATCCTTTGAAAAACCTCATGTAATAGCAGCAGATGCCCCAAAACCCCTTCAACTCAGTGAGTGTCTTTGGCATGGGCCAGTCGATGATGGCTTGTATCTTTTCTTGATGTACCTATACCCCCTTTACTCCAATAATGTGTCCCAAGTAAAGGACCTCTGTCATCCCAAATTCACATTTAGACTCCTTGGAATATAAGAATTTCTCCTCCCAAGTCTTGTTGTAGATCAATAAATCATCAAATAAGACTAATAAGAACGTCCTTAGTTGCTTGTTGAACAAATGATTCATGCATGATTGGAAAGTGGTTGGTGCATTAGTCAATCCAAAGGGCATGACTAGAAACTCATAATGTCCATATGACACCAGAAAGAAGTCTTGGAAATATCTTGCTACCTCATTTTAATCTGGTGATAGTCGGAGCGCAAGTCAGTCTTGGTGAAATATACTACCCCATGGAGCTCATCCAATAGCTCATCAATCAGTGGGATGGGATATCTGTTTTTGATGGTCTTGTTGTTTAGGGACCTGTAGTCAATGCACATGCGCATTGTTCCATCTTTCTTTTTCACAAGCACTACCGAAGATGCAAAGGAACTGGAGCTCGACCTGATGTGACCCATATCCAACAATTCCTTAATGGCATTTTCAATTCCATCCTTGTACTTCTTGGGGTGTCTGTAAGGAGTGGTGATGACATGTTTTGCACCCTCCTCTAACTCTATGATGTGCTCAAACCCTCTATCTGGTGGTGCTCCTGGTGGTATAGGCTCAAAGACCCTGTTGTGCCTATCCATGATTTTCTTGATCTCTGGTGCGTAGTGTGTTTCCCCCTTTTTGTCCACTCTGACTGAAATTCTGCATTCTGTTGCATAAGCAATGTCTTCTCTCCAGAAGATGGCCTCCATGCGCTTTGTTGTCACCACCCTTGGTGTGTTTCTCATCATACCTCTGAGAACTGTTAAAGTTTAAGCTATTTAGGTTTCTTTTCAATTTACTAGATAACCATAGCATCGATAGGATCACTAAGAGAAACAAAATCACAAGAGTACACAAGCATTTATCCCGGGAAACCCTCAAGGGGAAGAAAAACCAACAAAACTTCTTTAATATAGATTCAATAACCAAGTACAACACTAGAATAACTCTCTCTCTATGAGAGACAAACTACCATGATGTTAGACCAGAAAATAATCAAAGACTAGAGAATATCCTCTCCCAAGCAATGCGCCTCTATCTCTTCCTTCTTCCAACAACTGGTAACTATAGATTCCTTCAATACTTGCACACTAGATGAGTGAGCTGAGTGAGTGAACAAATGAGTGGTTGGCTTCCTTTATTTATACAAACTGGCAAGTGATGAAAGGAGGTGTCTCTTCACTAGCAGGGCCAACTTGTCTTTCTGGGTAGTTAGAACCACTTTAATTTGCCTAGGGTCCGACTTCTTAATTTTCATATTACAATTAGGGTTTGACCAATCTGCAAAAGGGGATTTGGTCAATTACAATTCCCGACATGATCAATCCACAAAAGGGGATAAGAATATTCTTTGTAGTTACACAATATTTCAGCACTCCCTCTTAACAAGAAGGATATTCTTTATCTTTTGACAGGTCACTAGATTTCATCATCAACTGAACAATATCATCTAGGCAATATCATCAAATGGACAACAACATCAACTGGCTAACATCATCAACTGGATAACATCATCAACTGGGTAACTACATCCACTGGATAACATCATCAACTGAGAAATATCATCAACTGGGTAACATGAGGCATCAATATAGTCCACTTGGTCATCTGGCATCACGATCACTGATTGGTTCTCCATGAATACATATTAAAGAAGTTTTGTTCTCTTTATCTTTGCACAGAATATACTCTTTCTTTCTTTCATATTCATGCAGAAGATACTCTTATCTTCACACAAAAGATGTATTGTCTTCACACAGAAGATCTCTTATCTTCACACAGAAGATATTATATGAGTTTTTCCATTCCTTTTATGTTCTCCCTTCTCTTGTAGTCATCTATCTCACCCATCCGTTGGGGATGACTACTACCATAGCTTCAATCCTAGTCATCCCACATGAACTAGAGAAATTAAGATGCTAGCCTGGGCAAGACTAGACTCCCTTTCAATGATCCACGCGGGATCACGACACAAACCTCAAGAGCCAACTAACCATTCCACATGGTCAAGATTTCTGTTCCAGGATACTCAATCCTTGGCTATAGGAGAGTATCTACACGCTGCCCCTTGGAGAAACATCCATACTCCTCTCTATGAGGATGGTCACACCCCTCTCTACAAGGGTATTCTAACATGTCCCTAGAGTATCCAAAACTCAACACTTGGACAAAGTCCAACCTTGGAAAATTTCTCATTCCCCTTCTCTACGAAGGTCTCTTCCTTCTCTACGAAGGTCTCTTCTCTTTCTCCTTCTCTACGAAGGTATCTTCCTATGGGATTGCTCATTCCTTCTCTACGAAGGTCTAGCTATGGGATCTGAAAAAAATTGCTTATGGTCCAAAATCTTTCCATGGTATAATACCATGCTACCCATCTACTAGGCACAATCCATCTACATCTTGATCAAAATATCTCATTACTCATCCACTGAGTAAATTGTTCCATGGACCACTGCTTTCCTAACTGCACCAAATCACGATCCTCCATATCAAACTCGGAGACATAGCTCCCTCTTGCACCAAACTAAGAGCTTCTTTAACTGTGTAACATATGATAATCATCATCCTTGAAGTTCTCTTCTGTAATATCATGGGTGCCTTCTTGAGTTAGAACATTTCTTTCTTTCTGACTTCATATTGGATCAACCTGCTCCCTCTGCATCTATAAGAACGGTACTGGAACAACCTGCAGTTACTTGCATCTCATCAACTATATCTGAGTATCCATCTTTCTCTTCATCCTAAACATTTTTGTTCTGCATCTTTAGGAGCCTCTTGCTCCTATATAAATACTGGATACTATATGGTCTTTATTGATTGTCACCATATCATAAGTCCTTCTCATGTTGTCTAACTTCTACAAGTCAAGGCATAAGTTCTTTCTTCCAAGACCTGTAAACTTACTTACAATATGATTTTTGAGATATGTCACTTAGCCAATCAGTCAGTAACAATAAGCAGTAATCAAATAAACTATATCATGATTTCTATCATAGTAGTACACATCTTTTCTTAAGCAAAACTTGTTCAACCATGTACACATCTGAAACCCTAATCATGAATAAGACTTTTGAACTTTTTTTCACTCTATCTATGAAATTACCAAATTTTCCCTTACTATCATAGATAAACACATACCTTTGTCACTTTCATGAGTAATCATACCTGAAAAAAATATTTTATCTCTTTCTTTATCCTCTTCTTTGATAAGTCTACATAGACACTGAAATAAAGTGAGGTTAATTAACATTTTCACAAAAATCTAACTTGTAATGATAAAGTATTAAAGTAAACAAGATACTAAAAATAAACATGAATACTTATTTTTTGTTTTTGTGTGGGGAGGGTCCACAGACTCCACCATTTGCTGTATTTTTTCAGATCAACTATCTTCAACTTAAAGTACATATTTCTCAATTTCTACTAAAGCTTTCTTCGAGGGAGGAGATTCCTCTTCCTCTGCCACATGTGCTTGATGATTTCCTTTCCCTTTTCCTTCAGGACATTTATAGGAAAAGTTTCCAACTTTTGACAGTTGTAGCATCTGATAAACATCTTTCTTCTTATCTGGAACTCTTACGGAGTTAGCTTCTAGTTGTTCTTTGAATTGCGATATTCTGGAGAAATATTCCTGAATTGTTTCTCCTTTCTGCATTATTGTACTCTTGAGTTGAGTTCTTAGATTCATCTTCTGATTGATGTTACTTCCTTCATATAATTAGGTTAGGGCATCAAACATTTATTTTTGAGTCTTCTTTGAGGCCACTTGAGGAATCAAGTGATCTTTGATAGAATCTGCAATGATTCTTTTGGCCCTAACTGTGTCTTTTTGGTGTTTTTCTTTAGCTGCAGCATCGACGGGTTCTGGTACATTTTCTTTAATGAATCTTGCTAGGTCATTCTCTTCAAGAATGAGTGCAATCCTATACTTCTAGGCACAAAAGTTTTCCACACCTTCTAGCTTGTCAACAAGCTTAGTGCTTCCAGACATCTTTTACCTGGAGCTAGGAAAATGACCAAAAAATGAAAATGCTCATAATTGAATTTTGAACTTACCAGGAGGTGCGCTTGGCTTAAGCGAGTAGCCTGGTGTGGTTAGATTTCAGAAAATCCAAATTTTGCCCCTTCAAACTTGACCAGCATATTTTTGGACTGGTGCTTCTGGTGCTTCTGGTTTTCTGGTACTTCTGGTTTGCTGGTACTTCTGGTTTTCTGGTACTTCTCGTACTAGTGAAAACTAGGGTTTCACTTTCTGGGAGTTCTATCCACTGAAAAGGTGCGTTGAAGGTGCCAATGAGTTCCTCATGCTAGGGCGCACTTTTCTAGATTATCTTTGGGCTGAAATTTTTCTTTAATCCAAATCCCTAATTTTCTTGTACGTTGTTGGCACAGGGGTAGACCCAGGGTTCAATGCTCAAGAGCACACCAAGAAAACCCTAACTACCGGCCCTTTCTGCAACAATTACGAAGCAAATGAAGTCTCACCGAAGGTAGAGGCAGGGGTGGTTGCAAGACTCAGGTGTCTGCAACCTTAGCCGGGACACAGATATGTGATTATATAGCACCTAGCACCGTTAGTTCCTCAAGATACATTCAATAACCACTTCGCTTATAAGACAGATCTTCGCAGCATCCACACTAATCCAAGCACTTAGCAACAGTAAAATAGATCAAATCCTAGTAGATCAGCACTAAGCATCCTCATACATATCAGATCTAACACTCATACACATCTAAGAGCACAAAGCATAAGTAGATCTACCTAAATATATCAAAGCACTTAGCATAAGAAGAAATAAACACATTGAACCAAAGCACAAAGCATCACACACAGATTTACGTGGTTCACCCCCACCCTAGGGCTACATCCACCAACTCGACTTCTTTATTATCTCAGTCAAGCAATTACAGCACAGAACCTCAACAATCCTTACTCCACACAGGACAGAAGATCTGCGCAGCTTGCTAGATCCTTCTTCCTTGTGCTTCAGCACAAAGCCTTTCATAACCGCCTACAACCACTTGCACTTAGCTCTGCAAGCCTCTTACAATCACGCACAGAGCATTTACAATTCACATCTGATCACATAGATCTAATTACTAGCACTAAGCAATCGGGCATCCTTACATTGTCTAAGTATCTATTTATATATTACAAAAGTGGGCCTAAGCGTGGGTAAACCCACGGGCCAACATCCCTTTCCCATTACATTAACCCAAAACCCTAAAAGAGGCCCAAAGTGGACCGAGATCCCGCGGTCTTTGCTTTTCCTGGTGCTCCATCTTTGATAGGGTGTCGAAGTCCAAAACGGTCAATTATGACCAAGTGTTCCTCAAAACTTGGTCAAGGGCCAACAGGCCCCCAACACTCACATGTGACTCGTCCCAAGTCACTCAGGTCTGACCAATTCTGCTTCAAATTCTTCGATCTGCTTCACCTTGATGCTACTGCCTCTTGCTCAGCGAACTCCTAGATGAGTGCCTCATTCACTGGCCCTTCTAGGCGTTGTTATGTTGTGTTCACAACCTGTTCAAGTTCTACTCCTTGACCTTCAACTTCAGTGAACAATTGGCATGCCTTTTATTGCACTGGTTGAAGTCGTTGAGAGACTTCCATTCTTTTACTCTGAAGCATGTGAGTCTGATGTTGAGCTATGCGTTGCTCTGGAAACCTCTTCATTCTCTCTATGGGTGATAGGGCCTTCAGCTGTACCTGTAGCTTTTCAGCGTCGTACTTCACCTCTTGGAGCTATGACTCCAATTGATGCAATTATGGGTTCTCGATTAGGTTCTCGTAGATCTGCACACTTCTACTACTTAACTGTTTGCATTCCTTGGAGAGTGCTTTAATCCTTTCTACGGTGCTCCGTGCAGTAATTTCTCGATGGTCGTGCACTTCTTGTGGGGTCTGTGGTATGGTCTGAAGCTCTAAGTCCACGACTCTTTGTTGAAGTTGCTGAATAACTTCAGCAAGCTTCATCACTTGGCATTCTATGGGGTCCTCTACCTTCTGTTCTAAGCCAGTCACAGAGGCGGACTGCTTCTTCAATCCCAATCTGCTTCACGAGCAGCTGCTCTTTCTCTTTTTGTATCTTCGCTCTGTCTTCTTTAAATTTTGCTTGGAGAGTGTCCTTCTCTTGTTGCACGGCTCGGTGTTGCTCGATGATTTCCTCTTGTGATTGCTTTAAGACCTAGGTGGCCTGCGCTATTTCTTCATGTTCTTTCCAAAGGCGTACTTCGACTGTGTCAGCAATCTTGTGGAGTTGAACTGGTGCATTTCCTTCTTCTGTTGTTCCTTCTGGCAGGGGCGCAGAGGAGACTGTGCAGCTAGACTGGAGAGCTTGTTATACTCCTCGGAGCTCGATCTCGACTCTATGGTACATTATGTCTTGCTTAGATTCCTTCTTTTTTGTTATATCTTCTATGGCTTCGTTCATAGCTGCGATGAGAAAATTGAAGTCATCTTGAGTGAGCGTGGTCTTCAACTTAGTCACGGGTGTTGTTGATTTCTTTCGGGAGGAAGGTTTCGGAGGTGAACCCTTCCTTTTCTTTATGTTTTCTACTTCGTCTCCTGGCCTCTGTTCGACTTCCTCTAAGTCTTCGTCGTTACCTCCTTGCTTTGGTGTAACGGATCCAGTTCTTATAGATCTATTGTCTACATCCTGGATATTTGTGTCCTTCTTTGTCTGCTTTGTTTTCTTTGTCTTACTGGGTCCAGGTGTATTCTGCGCAGCTTCTAGGATGTCAATGTCTGACACTTTTGCGGGGTCGGCTGGAATAAGAAGGTTCACCGACCATTCCTTGGTGATTTCCTCCAAGTCTTCTTCTGTCAGCTTATAATACGACTGAAGTTGTTCCTTGTTTTCATCAGCGCATGCTATAAGATAGATAAAATGATAGTTTTCACTGAACTTTATAAAAGTTCGAAACATGTGTAAAGTATTCGGGGTCACGCGCGACTCAGACTAGATGGTGAGTTTCAAATGGGTGTAGTAGGTGTGAAATACGAAAATGGATTTCCATTGCGTGTTCATGTCATTCGAGTACCACGGGTTACTGAAATTCACCGCCAGTGGTTCAAAGGGGTCAATGTCGGGGAAGGTTGCACCTTCCGGTAGTTCCCATGCAACAAAAGATATAAGTATCAAAATCCATCTAAAATGAAAATCATGCCCCTGATCCTGGGCTTCTCTGCAATCAATCTCTAGTTGATTCACCAGGTACTTCACTCAGTTTATCTGTAGTCCCTCTGCGCACTTTCCTGCGAGGTCAACTACAAAGTCGGATACTTGCGTGGGTCGATTCTTGCATACCAACTTCTCTGCAATCAGTTGACAGGAAAGGCGCATTGTGCCACTTTCAATGGAATTTACCTTGTAGCCTCGCGCTCCTTTATCAACATCACCATAGGCTTCTTTGATTTTTTGAGCAAGAGCACGGTCTGCTCTTTCTAGGATAGTACTCGTGGGGATCAAGGCCCTGCATGCTAAGCCCAGTGATCTGGTTGATCAGCTTTGGATCAACTGTTATACGATAGTTCAGCCATAAGTATCCTCCATAGTAACTTGCCAGTAGCAACTTCACACAAGCTTTCACCTCCTAGTGTCTGTCGAAGTGTGGTATCTTCATAACGTTGAGCAAAGTGGATTGTGCGAGGTTCATCATCCATTATTGAGGGATGATCTTCGAATTCTTTCCCTTGGTTCTGGTTAGGTACTTGTACGGAGCAAGTGTGTTGTACACTTTTTGACCCCCCAGGTTGAAGTCACTAAACTTCAACGCTACAATCTTGTCATGATCTACGTGGACTACGTGTACCTCTTTCGGCAGGTACGTAGTGACTAGAGTGTACTCAAAGTCTCTAGGCACACTATCTTTGTTGATCGCACTGCTCAGAGGTGGTATGTAAGCAGGTAGGATGGATGGGACCAACTTCGTGTTGGCCATATTGTCTTTATGTTTGGTTCTTCTTTTTATGCTGGCTTGGGATGTTCCTGCTCGAGAAGTCAACGGGGAGGCTTGCACTCCTCTCGTCGATGATGCTTGTAAACCAGTAGACAATCCTCGTTCAAACATGACTCTTTCAGCTCTGAGGCTAGCGAGTACCTCTCTTACAGATTCTTCAGCTGCACTAAATTCATCGGATATATATGCTCAGGATCAATAGCTCAGGTTCTCACAGTAATGTAGGCACTGTAGTAAGGTAGAGAGTAAGGGCGAAGTAATCATTGTTCAGAATTCAGGTAATCTGTGGGCTCAAATTCACGATTTAGCAAAAGTGTCTTATGTGCATGGCGTGATGGATTAAGTAAGTAACTCTGTAACGGATTGTTTGCAACAGATATGGGGCTTCCTTAACTCTGGTTCTATCCATTATGGCCTGGTCTAACGATCTGGTGATGAGCTATCAATGATTTTCGATCCGTTTGGAGCGACAGTGACGTTTTTTTTCTTTTTCCTGTGAAAGATGCTCTCTTAAACTTAGCTCTGATACCATGTTAAATTTTAAGCTATATATTTAGGTTTCTTTTCAATTTACTAGATAACCATAGCATCGATAGGATCACTGAGAGAAACACAATCACAAGAGTACACAAGCATTTATCCTGGGAAACCCTCAAGGGGAAGAAAACCCAACAAAACTCCTTTAATATAGATTCAATAACCAAGTACAACACCAGAATAGCTCTCTCTCTATGAGAGACAAACTACCATGATGCTAGACCAGAAAATATTCAAAGACTAGAGACTATCCTCTCCCAAGCAATGCGCCTCTCTCTCTTCCTTCTTTCGACAACTGGTAATTGCAAATTCCTTCAATACTTGCGCACTAGATGAGTGAGTTGAGTTAGTGAACAAATGAGTGGTTAGATTCCTTTATTTCTTACAAACTCGCAACCGCTAAAAAGAGGTGTCTCTTCACTAGCAGGGCCGACTTGTCTTTTTGGGTGGTTAGAACCACTTTAATTTGCCTCGGGGCCGACTTCTTAATTTGCATATTACAATTAGGGTTTGACCAATCCGCAAAACAAGATTTGGTCAATTACAATGTCCGACATGATCAATCCACAAAAGGGGATAAGAATATTCTTTGCAGTTACACAATATTTCAATAAGGAGTGGTGATGACATGTTTCACACCCTCCTTTAACACTATGATGTGCTTGTTATCGCTCAATTTGTAGTTTAGTTTAAAGGCTAAAGGATAGAGATAAAACTGGCATAACATGAACCTTCCCCACCCAATGTCACCTCAATGGGGAGGTTCTTTCTGTTTAGGGAGGTTAGCCCAGGGGAGACGTCCCCGGCAACCTGGGGTTTGAAGAGGCAGAAGGTGTTAAGTCAAGTTTTAGAGTTCCCTCCTCACATGTTACCACCAGATTCAGACAGCCCGGCTAATCAGCCAATAAATGAAGTGTATGCCCTATTGAGAACACCTGCCCAGAACAAAACAACAACAATACAATATATACATATATATGCAGGCTATAGCTCAAAGGGTTAGTAATTCAATGACTATCTGTTATTATTCAATAAGCAATGTAAAGTAATAGATACAAGATGAAGTCAATGTTTTGTCAATTAACCATGAAAGAGAATCAATTCATCAATATCTATCAAGATCACTAAGCCTACAATGTATCTGATCAACAATTTGCTCAATAAATGCTTGAAATCATCATTTAATTGCTTATATTCAACTTTTGTTGCGTCAAGATGAGATAACCAACTATGACATCGGCCCTGTTATCCCAGTTTTCTAGGGATAACTAGGAGATCATGTCTCAAGGCCCACAGGTCCTAGACATGGAGTACCGAGAGAAGGATTGACCTGAGCATGGCCCTAGAGGGCCCATCCTTCTTCTTCCTCGCCAGATTTGTCCTATCAGCAGCAGCAACATCCATCACCATCGGCTTGGACTTGCATCAGAGGAGACTCTTGCTCCATGAGGTAATTGGTCCAGGTATCATGGTATGTGTCATGTTTGATCATTATAACTTTTTTATACATGCATCAGGTTCCTTACATTTCTTATAACTGCTTGGATCTTACACTGACCCACTTGACCATTGTTGGGGGAATTAACAGGGTGCCCTATCAAGCTTGTATCCATGGGTTTTGGTTAGCCACCAGGGGGGATTTGAAGATCCATCATCCGCTCCCACCATACTATCACTTTACATCTTATCTCCCATACATCCATCCCATTCCCTTAGTCCAGGCATTATGATGACCTACCTGAGGGGTCACACTTCGTCCTGTGGGAAGAAGGGGCTAAAGGCTTAGGGGGTAAAAGCAGCTGGTAAAAGATAAAAGCCATAGGAAATAAAACCTAGAGATGCTTTGCCCAGGGATACCCGAGAAGGCAATAAAAGGCCTCTCGATAAGAAACAAAAGGGACCCAAAGAAAAATAACAAAACAAGGCCTAACCAAGAGGATGGGAGGTCTCATCATGAGCCGACTCCTTATGTTCATAGGTATCTAGCAGTGTGACATTGCCATTATCTGGTTACCACACCAGGGCAATGACCTTTGGTTGCATGGCCAAGGGAAAGGGGGTCTCATCACGAGCCAGCCTTATCATTTCCGCGAAAATACCAGTGGGTAACATTGTCGGCTCTGGTCACCATGCCAAGGCGGTGTCCTCTGGTCAGACTTTGAAGTAAAAAAGAAATAAAAAGAAATAAATAAAAAGAAGAATAAAGACAATAAAGGGGCTTGGAAAAAAGTGCATCCATGACGGGTACAGCTCACCTCCCACAAAGGCACCCACGGACAATACCTACCCCTGGTCTTCACTATGACTGGACATCCTTAGACCATATCACTTCATGTACATGGCTTGAATAATCTTCTGTGGAAACTTTCTTCATCTTATGGATACTAGCCCAATAGGTTGTTATGTCTATTTCTTCAACTTTGTATAGTAGATCAGTGTAATGTCTTTGAGCTATTAGAGGATATGCTAGGGGTTTTATGCATGTATTTGACAAATTTAATGATGAAATATGATTGACATTGCTATGATCCCAAGGACTGATGAGCCCATGGAGGGCAAAGTTTTTGATGTGCAGGACCATACCCGACGGACAGGTACCAGTGGACCGGTACACATGGGGATATGATTAGCACGGACCTCCATGGGGCTGAAGAGCCCATCAGATGGTTGTTGCGATCGGAGAGACAGGACAACATTATGATGAGCCTTTGTGTGAGAAGAAAGGAGGACCTTCCATCCAGGACACTTTGGTAGAGCCCGGCCTAGGGGGAATCACCCACTGTAGATGGAACGTTTTCCCCTTGATGGACAGGACGTCACCCAGCAGAGTAGGATGTTATCCTGAGCATGTGGCAGCGTGATGAGGCTATTTGGCACATGTGGAAGCTTGGAGGAGCCCTAGAAGGGCCAACGTCTGGCTTCTAGATGCTGGATATGCCCAAAAAGGGCCAACGTCTCCCTTAGAAGGGCTTGACGTCCCACCTATTGCTCATATTATGTCATTTTTCTAGCAATTAATGTAAAAATAGTGTAAATTTTGTAGTCACCCTTGTCGGCTATTTTAATGACCTATTTT
>ML779150.1:84758-103840 GCA_009831015.1 Picea engelmannii | reverse complement strand
GATCTCTAGTGCATAGTGTGTTTCCCCCTTTTTGTCCACTCTAACTGAAATTATGCATTATGTTGCATAAGCGATGACTTCTCTCCAGAAGATGGCCTCCATGCACTTTTTTGTCACCACCCTTGGTGTGTTGCTCGTCATACCCCTGAGAACCACCTTCTTCCATGTTTTTTCTGTGAAAGACATTTCCATGGTTTTGTAGTTTGTGGTGATTGACCCCAATGTACTAAGCCACTGTACTCCTAGGATGATGTTGGTGTATGGAAGATCCACCACACAAAAATATTGTGCCAACTCATGTCTGCCCAAGGTGATTTTCATCCCTGGGATGTACCTATCACAATGCACAGTACATCCATCGACTACCTCCACACAAAATCCCTCAAATTCCACTGTTGGTATGTGCCTTCTTTGCAGTAATGTTGAGTCAATGAAGTTGTGTGAGGCACCTCCATCAATGAGGACGGAAACCTTATGCCCTTGTAGCACCCCTCTCATCCTGAAGGTGTTGAATTTTGGTACCCCGCTAATGGATGCAATGGTTACCTTCTCATTTGTTGTAGGGTCGTGACTAGCATCCTCTTCTTCTGTCTATCTTGGAGTTTCGTCCTCCATGTTTTGTATGTGGCCGAAATCCTCATCCCCCTCATCATCTAAGATCACCTCAATATAGTGGGCTTTTCCCTTACCCATGCACTTGTGTGTTGGGTCCCATGGTTCCTTGCAAGTGAAACACAACTGCTTCCTCCTCATCTCCCTCCTAGTGGGATCATCCATCCTGCCCCTTCCTCAGTCAAACCCCCTTGTGTCTCTTCCCCCTTGGTTAATAGGAATTCTTTGCTCTTTTTTATCGCATAGTTTGTAGTTAAGGTAAAAGACAAATGAAAGAGTGGCAAACTGGCGCAACTGAGACTATCCCACCACTGTCACCTCAATGGGATAGCTATTTCTGTTTAGGGAGGTAAGGACTAGGGGAGACGTCCCCAGTGACATGGGGTTTTGAGAAGAAAAGGATTATGGCTAAGTAATATTATTCCCCCTCACAAGTCACCACCGATCAGAAAGTTCGGCTTAATATCCAATAAAGATAAAAGATAACCAGAAATAGTAACCAAGAAATGTACCTGCCCAAGACAAAGCAACAAGGAAACTATGCATATGCAAGATTACTTGCTTGGTTAGTACTTCATCTAATCAATGACTTTCTGATAATAAGCAATTGAGCAATAATATTGATGAAGTAAAAAATGTTGTATAATAGCAACGATTACAATATATATCACTTCTCAATAAATGCTAATGAAGCTTCACAATAAGCAAATGGCATTTTATCATCAATGTAACAATACTAGAAGCAACGCTTTAGCCTAATCATTCAATTGCTTTAAAGATAAATAAATGTTGCATAGAGATGTTTATAGCATGAATAGATAACAGCAGCAATAGGGTTAGTGAATGTTAGTCTAAGCTAAGGTTAGAAATATTAGTGATTGTTCAAAGTATTTGGATGGTGAGTGTGTGATCAAGGTACTCAAACAATGGAGGTCTTAGATTGGCGCTTTATAAGGGAAAATGGAGTCAAAAAAGGGCTACAAATGTTGAAGGGTAGTGATGATAGTGATAAGACTAGAGACAAGAGGGTTTGATGTTGAAGTGTTGCTAAGGCGAGGCTTCAACAAGTCAAACCCTAAGGGAGACAACTCACTAAGGTGTAGATGACCTAGGCCTTGGTGCATCTTCCTCCTTCTCTAGCTCAAAAGACAAATTTGAACGGCTAGCTTGAGCAAGAAATGATATGGCTGAAGACAAGAGGGTTAAATGTTGAGGTGTTGCTAAAGCAAGGTCTAAACAATGAAACCCTAGGGGAGAAAGGCTCGCTAAGGTGTAGAAACCCTAAGCCTTAGTGCTTTCTCCTCCTTCATCTCATTGACAATAATAAAATGGCTAGCTTGAGTGATAGATGTTATGGGTAAGGACAAGAGAGTTTGATGATGAAGTGTTGCTAAGGCAAGGCTTCATCAATCAAACCCTAGGGAAAACGGCTCACTAAGGTGTAGAAACCCTAGGCCTTAGTGCATTTTCTCCTTCCTTGTCTCAAAGACAAGATGAAAAATGGCTAGGCTAGAAGAATAGGATAGAGTGTTGCTATGGCAAGGCTCTATCTTACTTCAACAAATCAAATGGCTCTTAATCTTAGTAGGGACATGAGACAAGGACCTTAGCATGTGCTTGTCACCTAGGGTTTAATTCAGCAAATTATAAGAACAAATGCAAGTAAACATTACTATAACCATTCAATTAAGAAGTTTTGCAGAAATTCACCTACATAAACCAAGAAATCGTGTATCAAAACCCTAGTTGTAAACCTTCCACCAAGAGAAATGCCAAAAATTCCAAGAAAAATGTCTCCTTCAACAAGTGCACCTCAAAATTCCATCCAAAACCCTAGAAGAGGGCGCAAATTTCAAACCTCACCAAATGGTGAGTGAAAGATGATGAAAATAAGATAGTGTTTCTCCCTTATTTATACAATAGCAATGACCTTATTAAAATTTAGGTCACCAAAAGGCCGACAAGGCCAAAATACCAAAATAATATTGTTTTACATTAAATGTTATAAAATAAACCCTATTCAAGAAAAAGTGAGACGTCATCCCCTTTCTAGGGTGACGTTAACCCTTTCTAGGGAAAATGTAGCCTCCTGGAGCAAAATGTTAGCCCTCCTTGGGCCTCTCCAATCTGCTACACATGCCAAAACTGCCATAGTTGTCTCCCAAATGTCCATAATGTTGGATGACAGCATGGGCATCCTAGGTGACATCCTAGGCTTTCCAAGGATAACGTTCCAGTGAAAAGGGGACAACACCCCTAGGTAAGGCTCTGCTAGTGTGCCTCTATGGAACGTCCTCCTCTTCTCCAGTGCAAATCCCTATGTCTTGTCTCTGCCCCCCGTTGGGGCCTCAACATCCATCTGGTGGGCTCTTTAGCCCCATGGAGGTTTGAAATAATTATCTCTCCATGTGTACCTGTCCAATGTGGTACCTGTCCATCGGGTATGATCCTGTACATCAACAGATACGCCTTCCATGGGCTCATAAGTCACAAGGATCATAGCAATGTCAATCACATCTAATCATCAATATTATTAAACATGTGCATAAAATCCCTTTTACCCAGTCAAGTGCTCAAAGACATTATACAAATCTACAATACAACTTTGGAGGAAGTGACAGGGCGTCCTATTGGGCTAGTGTCCACTGGAAAAGGGATGTTTTCGGAAGAGATCAAATCCAAGTCATGTAAATGGGTGAGGTGGATAAGGGATGTCCTGATAAGGGGTGTAGTGAAAGAAGGCAAATGCATGTCTTACCTGTGGGTGCCTTTGTAGAAGGCGAGCTGCACCTGTCTTGGATGCAAATGTTTCCAATCTCATTCATGCCTTTTATTCTTTATTCTTTATTGTTTTTTCTTCAAGAAGCTAATTAGGGGACACTGCCCTGGCGTGGTGACCAGTGGTGGCAATGATACACACAAACACTTTCACGGAGATGAGAAGGTTGGCTCATGATGAGACCCCCTTTCTCTTGGCCATGCAACCAAGAGCCACTACGCTGGCGTGGTAACTAGATCCTAGTAGTGTCATACCGCTAGGTTCCCATGGACCTAATAGGTTGGCTTGTGATGAGACCCCCTATCCTCTGACTACGTCTTGTTTTATTATTTTTTATGGGTCCCTCTTGTTTCTTGCTGAGAAGCCTTTTACTGCTTTCTCGGGGATCCCTGGGCGAAGCATCTCAAGGTTTTATTCTAGGATTTTATCTTTTGTCAGCTTGCTTTTACCTTCCGGGCCTTTAGCCCCTTCTTCCCACAAGGCAAGGTGCAACCCTTGAATGATTGGCCAACCCAATTTCCTAGACCAACATAATGGGATGGATGAGCCGGAAGCAACATGGAAAGTGGTAAGTATGATGGGAGTGGATGATGACTTCTCAGAAATCCCCCCAGTGGCAACTCAAAACCTATGGGCACAAGCTTACTAGGGCATCCTTTCATTCCCCCCAGACATGGTCAAGTGGAGAAGTATAAGATCCGAGCACTCGTTAGAAATAAAAAGAACTAGATGCACATATTCAAAGGTTTTGAGGATCAGAGTGACACATACCATGATACCCAAACTCATTAGGTCATGGAGCAAGAACCATCTCTGACACAGGACCAAGCTGAAGGTGATAGATGTTATTGTTGCTGACAAAGTGGAGGCGTAGAAAGGAAGAAAAGATGGTCCTTCTAGGGCCATGCTCAAGTCGATCTGGCTCTTGGTACTCCATGTCTAGGACCTGTGGGCCTTGAAACATAATCCCCTTAGTTATCCCTAAAAGTGGGCAATAACACTCTCTACCCCCTTGATTAGGAGGTCTAGGGGTGAATCTCGTCTTAGTTGTTGAACCTAAGTATCTGGTCTTACAGATGGCATCGTGCAAGTTGGTAGGCTTAAAGGCATTGACCCAACCCCTCAAGGGTTCCATCAACCCTTCTGTGAAAAGCATCATAAGTCTCACTTGAGACACATCCTGTACCATCACTGCCAGCCTCTAGAACTCCCCTTTGTAAGCCTCCGGTGATCATGTTTGTTTGAGTTGTGTGAGCTCCCTAAAAGGTAGCTCTAGATCACCCTGGTCAAATCTTTCAATGAGCCTCTGTGTGAACTCTTTGTAAGATGTAATCTGATTGTGTCCCAATGTGGTTAACCCATGATACCACCAATCATGAGCCTTGCCATCTAAGGACATGGTGGAAAATTTGATGGCATCCATCTCTCTCATGGGGTTAAGCTGTAAGTAGGTATCTAGCTTATGCACCCACGCTTGTGTTGTCACCTTAGCAGATCCATCAAAATAAGGGATCTCTATTTTTCCTGCCCTACGCTCCAGTTCATAGTTGGGCCTATGATATTGTTTCGGTTTGCCCCAAAATTTGATCCTGCAATACTGATCTAACATGACTTGTCTCTAAAACCTTGCACTTAAGGCATGATACTCCCTCGCATACTGCTCAAAATTATCCTCAATCTCATCCCCATAGTTATGTTGTGGCTGAGTAATCAAGAATGTAGGTAGATAGGGTCTAGGAGTGGACATGTTGTATGTCTTCCCTAGTGGCACACCTCTTCCATAGCTCTATCCCTAAGTGTGATAGTGGGCCCTGTGCTCCTGTTGTTGTCTAGTCCATCCATGAGATCCACTCGCCTCCCTGTTGTCATAAACCTTCGAACCCTTCCCTCCATGGGTCATTTGCATCAGGAGTTGTGATACCCTCTCCTGGCTTTCACTTACCTTCCTCATATCTTATGTCATCTCTACTTGTCCCCTACGTACTGTTTCCTGGTTCTCCTATAGATGATGCACAAGGGTGCTCTGGGTCATGTTTATGGAGTGTTACAACTCCTTAGCAAACCCTACTAGAATCTGTGGCTCACTGTCCTCACCTGATCCTTCGATTTCGGCCTTTGTCTCATCTGTCTGTTTCCTGTGTCTGTCCATGTAAATTCCATTGAACCTCTGCATGCGCTAACCCTCACTGGCTGGGAGGATCAAATCTATGACACCACTGTAATGTTCCTGAGCCAAATTTTTTGCTCAGAACACTAATTGTTTATTGTTGTTATGTATGTTCATGTGTTTGTCGGTGTATCCGTAAGATGTGCACAGATTATTCAATGTTGATAGACCAATAGATATGAAGCATACAATCATAAACAATACAAGAGATATAAGAACACCAATAGAGAATCACAATGTCAGATCTGACCTTTATTTAGATAGTAAGAAGTCCCCGTATACAAGAGAACTACATATCTGGGAGAAAGCCCTAATAATAACAAATGGAATGCTAGCCAATACAATAAGAAGAACAATACAAGATGAATGTCTCCCAAAGGTTGTAAGAGAAGAGATCCAAGCCTCCAAAGGCCACCAACAAGTAGATTTGACTAAAGATAGAAGAACCCGATCAATGCACTGTCAAGCCTCCCCAACTGGATGAGTTGTGCCATGCTCTGGATGCTGCCAAACCCTCAAGTTTTGGCCTACCCTCTCCTGACCTCCAAATCCTCAAAAACTCGCTAAGAATGTAGATCAGGCTACTAGAAACCTCTGGAATCAATCTCAAGTTGATCTGAGCAATGTTGCTCCTCCAAACAGACAATCCCTAAATTGGATTGCGCCCTCCATGGTTTGATAAAGTCAATAGGGTACGTTCTCCCCTCTATGAACCTCCAAATGCCACCAAACTCCGTCAGATCATAGATCGAGCGACTGCTACCATGATATTGAAGTCTCAAACCAATCCATGAAGATTTGAGCCTCCAAACACTGAAAATCCCTTTCTGCAGAACGTCCTCTTTCTCTTCAATGTGTTCCAAGCTCACAGAAATAAACTGCAAGGATAAACTCCTCTGGAATAGACCAAGAATGATGTCAGGGACCCTCCGAAGAGAACCCAGGTGTTACTTTTCCCAAATGCCTCATGCTTCCTTCAGATCAAACCAAAACCTCCAAGATGGTGCGCCCCCTAGCTGGAAACCCCTCTAGGTTGCACCCTAACATGGTAAATGCCTATAGAACCAGCCTGCAACACTGTAGAATGGTGTGGGATGATTATTTCACCTCCGGGACCAAGCCTAGAACAAGGAAGGTGGGATCTTTCACCACCGAGTTGATCTCTAGGGTTTTAGACTCAAAACCCTCAAAACTGATTGTGCTCAAGAGCTCCAATGCAAATAAGATAATAATCCAAAATGAATAAGGAGTGTGCCCCACCCTTTCCTTTATAGCTCCAATCTATTCCTCCATTGAGTTAGTTTTACCCTTAGGGTTAACTCTGAACCTAACTCATCTTTTCTATTTCTTCGTTGAGTTACCCTTTTTCCACAAAGTCAACTTAACTTTAGAATATTTTTATTCCTGGTTGACTTTGTCCCCAATATACCTGAGACTATAGTCTAGTGGGGAAATCTAGACCACTGAGACTCTCCAACCCTCTTCATTAAGAGGTGGGGGGCATTACAATCCTCTACAAAGGCACTCATAAATGAGACAATACGAACCCTTGTATGTCATGAACCCCATGCCCAAAAAAAAATTTTACCCCCATCCACTTCATCTTCTATGCATGGTTTAGAGAGGGTCCACCTAGGAAAAGCTCCTTGACTTAAGGAATGACTCACCCAATAGGTCACTATGATAACCCTCCCATACCTAAACTTGGAAAGTTGCATAGGGTCTTTGAGAACTTGTTTAATCTGATAATTTAGTTTTTATGCACATGTTTAGGTAGCTCTCGTATTAAATATGATGTCACTTGGCATGATACATTTGACATGAGACCCTTGGAGGGTGCACTTATTTGTCTTTGTAGGACCTCGCTTGATGGAGGATTTGGAGGAACAAGCCTAGATTGGGCCTTCATTCGAGCAAGAATCCCACATGTTGGATGCCATGACCCACACCCTGGGAGCAACTAGATGGTGAATGTTTCCTTTGGAGGCATGAGGAGACACCTTGAAGGATGAAACCTATCCCCCCTTTTCCCAACGTTTGACCTTGAAAGGTCAAAATGTCTCTCTCTAGGGCTTGATGTCATGATTTGGGGCTCTAGTTTGATGATGGTGGTGATGACTTGATGGAGAATTGGCATGCCTTGATGGAGAGAAGAACCCAATGCATGAAGGGATGGCCTTTGGAGGCCCAACAACTTCCTCTCCAAGCTCAACGATTTGCTAGAAGTGCCAAAACATCGCCCTAGAGGGGCATGATGTCATCTTTTTAGGGTTTATTTGTGTAAAAATAAAATTAAATTTGTAAAGGGGAAAAATAAAGGAGGTCGAATTCCTTATTTTGTGTTTTACCTGAATGATATGTGGACAAACTAAATTTACAGGTCTTGTATAAATAGAGACCTAATTCATTTCATTTTATCATAACTCTCTCACTTGAGAAGACATACTTGGTTGAAATTTTTGCCCTCATTGGGCATTTGTTCTATCTCTTTATCTTGTGCTAAATTTTGGATTCTAATTGGTCTATTGTGGAGCTAAAGTGGTACGCTACCCTTCTTGGAGGTTTCTTCTTGCATGTGGATGGAATTTACTTGGTAAACTAGGGTTCTCTCTTGCTATCTTATGGAATTGGTAAGGAATTTTCTGCATTTGTTGGTAATTGCTTCTTTTTTCATGATATTATTGTCTAATACCCTTGAACGAGTATAAGGGAATACACCCTTCACCGAGTTTCATTTTAATTGTTATTTTATAAGACATTTTTCACAAGGTTGCTAGGAGGAGTAAAAGGGCTTACACCCTCCTAGACTTACCTTTGTTGGATTCACTTCCTCTAGGAAGTAAAAGGGCTTACACACTTAGAGAAGTAATGGATCCAACTCTTATAACCAAGACTCCATTACCCAATAGATTAAATCATTAATCAAAAAATTGCATTAGAGAAATAAAATCATTTGCATTGGTATACATGAAATCGAGAGATATCACATTTGTTCAAATTGGAATCTTTTCATAGTGTTATAAGCTTGTTTGAGCCACTAAGCCATCTAGCTTAGCCTAGAATTTATCTTGCTATAATATATTTAATGCTACAACCATTAGGGCTGCAACAAAACTCACTCAAACTCTTTCATTTACTAACTATTGCACCATTAAAATTTGCTTGGAAACTACTATAATTGATCTACTTGTCATTGACTATATTTTGGGTCGTTTACTTGCTCATTTTGGTGGTTGGATTTTTCTGTTGTAGAAAAAGTTTGCTACAACCACTTGGCTGTCATAATAACTTGTTGATAACATCATCTAACAACCTTCTATTGTCACTAAAGTCTAGTTCTATTTCACTAGAGTTAAACTAGTAATTGCTAGCTTAGTCTCATGCATCATTTACTGGACTTTCGGTGATATATTTTGCATCCATTGTTATCATTTACTTGCTGATATATATTATTGTTTACTTCTGCAATATAGGACAGAAAGCTTCACTTGCTCATCCCTTTGATTTTTGGGCTTGTATCTCGATTGTTTGTCTTGTTTTGGGCAGGTATACACTCTCTTGCGGGTACACTATACTTTGGAAACCTACCCCTACTAGCAAGATTCTTACCCAAGCCCTTTTTCCACTTCCTAACTTGACCTATAGGGGTTTCACCTTCCATCTCCTCACTTTCCGTCTCAATCCCCCTAGGGTCACCAGGATGCCCCCCTTGTGGTGATTTTCACCATCACTAAAGTGAGGGGAGTGTCTATCTAAGGTGACATTGGGTAGATACTCTCATAGTTGTCCCACTTTTTTTTATTGGGTCTGGATTTTCTCAACCTAAAATCTGTGTGATAACATTTTGGCATCGTTGTCGGGGAGGATTTTGAATACTCTTTCATTCCCCAATGACACTTTGGCAAGTTTTGATCCCAAAGCCTTTACCCCTAGCTTGCCTAGAAAATCCACTTGTGGGAAGTTCTCTTTCCCTTTCCTTCCTTTGATGAGATAGATCTCATCTGGCGAGTCCACCACCCCATAATCCGTCTTCCCAAAATAGTATCAAGAGCCTAAGAAAGGAGTATCAAGAGGGAGATACGGTATGGATGTGGGACACTAAGAAAGGAGAGCCTATTAATGTTAAACATAATGCACAGTTTTGGCTTGGACCTTTCAGAATCAGAATGAAGATGATCAATGATGCCTACTATTTATCCACGTTGGAAGGAAGAAAACGCCCATTACCGGTTAGTGGATGCCTCCTTAAACCCCACCATGGGGTAGAGACTTGACTTCACAGGTAAGTGCAAGTAAGTTAGGCATTTGCATCCATTGTATATACCATATGCATATCATGCTAGTGTAGTGTAGTTTCATTCTATATTATTTCATTTTGTATACATGCATGCTTATTTTTATTCCACTATATCATATATGAGCGAGGGGTGATATCACCACCCTAAAGATTATTGATTCATTTTGTTGAGATCTAGTAGATACAGGTCATACCAGAGATGTTGAGGTTCTCATGCACTATACGGTGAGCACATGTCCCCAAGTAGGAGCTAGATGTTATTCCCTATCCTAGGGATAACTAAGGAGATCATGTCTCGAGGCCCACAGGTTCTATACATGGAGTGTCAAGAGCCATATGACTTGAGCATGGCCCTGGAGGGCCCATCTTTTCTTCAGTGCAGTCCTTTTATCAGCAGCAGCATCCATCCCACCAGCCTGGTCCTAAAACAGCAGTAAGTCTTGCTCCATGAGGTAATGAGTCTGGGTATAATGGTATGTGTCACTCTGATTTTTGAAGCACTTTAATATGTTGCAATCAACTCTCCTTCATTTCATAATGTTTGCTTGGAAATTATGCTCTTTAACTTGTTCATACCTTGGAGGGTGACATAATCCCCTAGTAAGTTGGTTCCCCTTTAGGATGACTTGCCATTGGGTGGGTCTATGAAATGTCATCATCCATTCCCTCCATACTTACCACTTTCCATCATTATTCCTCTCATCTCCCCCTACCTTGGTTCAGGCATTGGGTTTGCCACGCTAGGAAGGGTTGTACCTTGCCTAGTGGGAAGAAGGGGCTAAAGGCCCAGAGGGTGAAAATAGCTAGAAAGAGTTAAAATCCAAGATGAAACCTTTGATATGCTTCGCCCAGGGATTCATGAGAAAGCAATAAAAGGCTTCTCAGTAAGAAAAGGGGACCCATAAAATAAATCAAACTCAAGGTACTAGTTGGTGGATGGGAGGTCTCATCATGAGTCGGCCTATTAGGTCCATGGGAATATTGCGGTATGACACTACCATCTATCTGGTCACCAAACCAAGGTAGTGGCTCTTGGTGACATAGCCAAGAGAAAGGGGGTATCATCACGAGCCAGCCTTCTCATTTCCATGAAATAATTATGGGTAACACTGTCACCTCTGGTCACCACACCAGGACAATGTCCCCCATTTTTTTCGTTGAAAAGAAAAGGACCAAAAAACAATAAGACTAAGAATAAAAGGCATTGAATGGGCTAGGAAACAATGTCATCCATGATAAGGTGGAACTCACCCTCTACGGAGGCACCCACAGGGAAGACCTACATTTCCTTGTTATCACTACACCCTCTGCCCAAACACTTCCCCTACATGATTTCACACACTTACATGACCTAGATTGGCTCTCACCTGGGAAACACCCCAAAATTAAGGAGGATTAGCCCAATAGGACATCTCGAGACCCTCTCCAAACCTGGCTTGTTAAACTGCATAACGTCTTTGAGCATTTGTCTGGGTAAAAGGGGGTTTGATGCAAATGTTTGGCTAATTTGATTATTAGATGTGATTGACATTGTTATGATACCTGTGACTTATGAACACCTCTCTCATGTTCTCCATCTCCTTTGATTAAGTATGATTATCATTGTTATTTTCCTCTAAGAGTTGTTGATGTTATCATTGACTCCATTACCCTAAAAGGCACTAGTCTACTCACTACAAGTGAATTATTGATCAAACAACTTTCAAACCATCTTCCTTGGAGCATTTACTAACTTCTACTAACCCTAGATTATCCAAATTCACTAACTAACTTCTTGTTGTTGCAAAAGATTTCTACAACCATCTAACAACATCAAATTGACACTAAAAGTGACATGTTATGCTAGATAGACATTGTTAAAACTGCTTGTGACTATCTAATATCAATTTTCCTAGTTAAATCTATTATTTCAAATCTTTTCTCAAGCATTTTGAAGCATAATTATTGTGGTTGTTACAAATTTATCATTGTTTTTATAAACAGTTATACTCCTGCAATTTTATATCAACTAGTCTATTTTTAAGATTTTATTGTCTTATGAAGCATTAATATCATTTTGGTACTTGGAAAGTGCTCTTTTCTCTTTGTTTTCTTGTTCTGGGCATGTACACAATATTACTCTTTTGTTTCATCTCTAATAATACACAAAGAACCTTTTGACTTGAGTGACCTGTGAGAGGGGAGGGACTTTCTTGTATCATTTTCCTTATCCTTCTCAAACCTTCCAGTCACTGGGGACGTCTCCCATTGGGTATTGTAATATACTCCTAAATAGAAAGGGGTTTCCTATTAAGGTGACAGTGATAGGTCACTCCCAGTTATGCCAGTTTTGTATCCACTTTCCTTGGGCTTTGGGCAAGTACAAATTGTGCGATAATAGTGCCACCTTTCTTCTGCACTAGTACAATTGGACTTCTGCAAGGGGAGGAGTTGGGTTTGGTGTGCCCCTTTTGAAGCAAATCTTGGATCTGATGCTTGATTTCGTCATTTTCCATCAGTGAGCTATGACAAACTGGTCCATTAGGTAGAGGTGCACTGGGAGTTAGATCAATTGGATGCTTGACTTGGTAGTGCTTCGATACCCTGGTGGGTGAGGAGAAAATGTCTCCGTACTCTTCCACGATTCCATCCACTTTCTTCTGTTGCAAAGAGAGGCTCTTTGTACAGGTCATAGATGTGGTGGAGACCTTCTTCTTACTGTGAGCATGGATCACAAAGAAGACGAAATTCCCAGTCTATGAAATGACCTTACTGCACTGCTTAGCAAAGATTAAGGAAATAGCGGTAAGCGACGCTACCTCTGGTATTCTGTACAATTGTCTACCCAAAGTAATAATAACACTGCAGGGTCTAGACTCATAAACAACAGGTCATTTGCACAAATATGGTTGTCCTAAAAGAACATCACAAACTTCAAGGGGATCAATATCACACAATACCTCATCTTTGAAGGGCTTAATGTAGTAGGGAAAATAACCATGTTGGCTGACGCAAAGATCTCTTCCTTCGCGAAGCCAACTGATGGTGTGGGGTTGTGAATGCGGTTTCATTGGTAGGTCCAACCACTTGACAACCTCTACTGAGATCAGGTTCTTCTGACTAGCACTATCGACAATGAAATGAAGTGGAGCCCCCTTCACCCACATCTGTGAGTGAAAGAGGCATTCCCCTTCCTCTGGCTCTTCTGGTTTCCTTGGCTGGAATTTGGTGGTAGCGACAGTGGCTCTAGGTTCGACATTGATAATTTGCTTCCCTCCTTATGGAGTTGATTCAAATTCATAATCTGCCTCTGACTCGAAATCTTTTAGCTCGGCCACCAGTGACTGCTTGGAGCGACATTCTTCGATGTTGTGCTAAGATATTTTATGGTATTCACACCACTTTCCCGTGTCCTTCTTCGACTTCTCATTACCCTTCTTGTGTTGCAGGTTGGACTGGTTGTCCCGAGAGTGGCCATATTTTCTCTGTCCCTTGTTTTGTGGGTTGGGGTCACCTTTTCCCTACTTTGGCTGTGAGCAGTTTGCAGATCCAAACTCTCACCTATTCTGCTTAAATTTATGCTCGATCTTAACAGCATATCTGTAAGTCGTACCCAATGATGTGATGTCCAGAAAATTCATTTTTGTTTGAATCTATCTATGCAGACATCCACGGTATTTGAGCACCATATGTTGTTCAGAGTCTTTGATACCCAATTTGGTGCGTGGGGTATGGAAAATATTTGTCAAATCTAGTACTGTCTGGTCCCTTTCCTGACGCAGGGTGGTCCATCTTGTGTATTGGTCCTCATAGCTTCCAACATGATAGTATTGTTATTTAATGGCATCCCTGAAGGAATACCATGTGGGGGCAATCGCAAATATTGCAAATTCCTCTATATCCCTTTGCTCAGAGTAAGTATCCCACTAGTCCTTAACATGGGGGACGACCTTGAGGAGTGCAAAAGTAACCTTTTCCCTATCGAAAAAATTGTGGAGTCTGGACCGAAAATAACCCTTCGAGAAGATTCAACCATTTATCTATACCATCTGCATCTATCAATACTTCAAATAATGGAATATAAAAATTTACTTGTACCTTGAAGGGGGTTGCATGGCCATTTGATGAAGATGCGTCTCCTGTGGACAGTCGCCGAAGGATCTGTGCAAAGTTGTCCATCGTTTCGTTCCTTTGTCGCGCAAGGGCTTCCTCAAGAAACATTTTAAAAGGATATCATTATCCATTATCTTTCTTTTCGTCCCCCATGGGTTGTTGTTCGACTCTCCACAATCGATCTTCCAAAGGTTTGATTGGTTCGAGTCCCAAATTCTTGTACCCAGATCTTGTTGGGGACATGCACGAAGAAAAATAAATGAAGAACAGATCGCTTTGATACCATTGATCCAGATTTATGAGCAGAATGAAATGAATAAAAAACTGAATACAATAACAGATATCCAGTGATCAATAACTTATATTGAATAAATAAAATAGGCTGAAACTGTACAATTGCAGAACTGAAAACAACTTGCTCGAATGGTGGTAGCTATCTCTGAGAAGAGATGTGGCTGCTACATGCATCTGTCTGAGAAGAATGATTACAATGAGGCTCCAGAGGAATTTTTAACATTACTCATGAATGCCAAAACCCTAGACATCCAAAATCCTAACCCTAGGAGATGAAACGCCAAAATTTATGTGGGCCCTGATGGGTAAGTTGGTACCTCAACTTCCCGGGGTCGTAACTTTTGTATACGACCTTCGTTTTAGGTGCATGATAGCCTGTTGGAAAGGTATTTTCGAGAACTACACATTCTGCTATCAAACTCTATATCAGTCTACAGTTTGACCGTGGCAAGCCAAAAAACATTGTTTAGGGCCCCAAAATGGCCCTGGAAGTACATAAAGATGTATTGACATGAAAACTTCCAAAATATGCCAGTTGGATTAGGTGGGTAGCCACCAATCTCAACCTGGCAGTTGTGTAGGGCTTCAAACAACCCCGAAAGTGTAGAAACCAGGATTACAAAGAATTACAGAAGAACGTGTTGAACTAAAATTGTCAAAAGGAGCCAGTTGGAATAGGTGGGTGGCCACCAATATCCACCTAGATCATGTACAAAAACTATAAAATTACATAGTGAATGACTCGTTGGAATGGTGGAAGCTTATCTTTGAGAAGAAATGCGATGGATACACTCATTCGCAAGAAGATGATGATCATTACAATGAGGCTCTAGAGGCCTTTTTAACATAAAGAAAATCCAAAACCCTAACCCCAGAAGATGAAATGCTAAAAGGTTTGCGGGCCCCAATGGTGGTAGTTGGTACGTCAACTTCCCAAGGGCATAAATTTTGCATACGATCTCCATTTGGGGCGTACGATAGCTTGTTGGAAAGGTCTATCCGAGGACTACACATTTTTCCAGTGTAGATAGATAAAATCCTATAGTGTGACTGTGGCGGGCCCAAAAAATGTTGTTTAGGGCCTCAAAATGACCCTAGAAGTTTAGGACCCAAAAAGTTGTAGAAAATCTGCCAAGGTGGAAACCCCTGTTTTGAGCCAGTGGAAAAGGTGGGTGACCATCGATTTCCACCTGGATCAAACCTCCCCCTAGGAATTAATGGTATTATTTTCGTCAAGTCCCTGGGGAAGCTTTTGTTGAATTTGAACCTTGGTGAGTTGCTTTCTTGGCTAAAGAAACTGTCCTGCTTAGCTTGTCAAAGGTTGTTATGAACTTGTTKTTGAAGGGGTTGGATCCATTTAACAAATATGGTTRCATGATCTGCCTGAGTGTGGGAGGACTCTATCGGTGAAGATGCAACATGAAGAACATGAATGGATTTATCATAACTTGGTTTGACTGGGCATTATGGAGGCACCCCCATAGGTGCAGTAGGAATATCTTGGTGCTCTTCTACAATCTTGTTGATCTACTTATGTTGGATGGAAGGGTCTTGGGTCGAGGCTGTAATGGTTGCAATGTCCTTCTCTTCTGACCAAATTGTGAAGAGGCTAAACTTTGTGGTATGAGAGATTACTTTGCGACACTGTTTTGTCGGGACAATAGTCGGATTAACCTCTGGTATCTTGTAGGGTTGACCCCCCAGACTAACAATGACGCTACGGGGTCGAGACTCATAAAAAACATGATGCCTCCACATATATGGCTGGCCTAACATAACATCACATACTTCCAATGGGGAAACATCACACAATACCTCATCCTTGAAGGGCTTGATGTCATATGACAGGTGGAATTGATGGCTGACACGAAGATCTCATCCCTGGCGAAGCCATCCGATGTTGTATGGCTGTGGGTGTGGCGTTCTCGGCAAATCCAACTAATTGACGACCTCTGTTGAGATGAGGTTCTTCTATCTTCTGCTATCAACAATAAAATGCAGCGGGGTCCCCTTCACCCACACCTGTGAATGGAAAAGGCGCTCCCCCACCTCAGGATCCTCTGGTTCTTTTGGTTGGATTGTTGCGGTCAAATAGTAGCAGTGGGTTCTGCATCAATTATCTGTCTCATTTTATTATTGTCTAAATTGAGTTCGATTCATGGTTCAGTTCTGTTTCTTTGAGTTTGTCTACCAATGATTGTTTCGAGTGACATTCATTGGTGTTGTGTAAAGGGATTTTTTTGGAAGTCACACCACTTCCTAGTGTCCTTCTTCGTCTTCCTGTTGATTTTCTTTTCCTACAGCTTGGATTGGTTGGCTTGAGGTTGGCTATTCCATGGGTTAGGGCTGCCTTTACCATACTTTGGTTGTTGTGAATTTGCAAACCCAAATTCCCCCTTGTTCTATTGCTTAAATTTCTGCTCGATTTTTACCACATAGTTATAAGCGACTCATAGTGATGAGATTTCCAAAAACTCCATTTCAGTTTGGATGTACCTGTGTAGAGCCCCATGAAATTTTAGAACCAGATGTCACTCAGAGTCTTTGTACCTATCTTGGTGCACAAGGTATGGAAGGTATTTGTGAACTCTGACACTGTTTGGTCCCGTTTTTGATACAGTGTGGTCCATCTCATGTACTGGTCGTCATAGATTCCCATAGGATAATATTGTTCCTTGACTGCATCCATGAAAAATTACCAAGTGGGCTTGGCCCCAAATATTCCAGACTCCTCAATGGAAATTTTCTCCCAATAAGTTTCCCACCAATGTTTGACATGGGGGAGAGCCTTAAGGAGTGCAAAGGTGATATTTTCTCTGTCGAAAAAATTGTGAACAAAGAAATAACCTTCTAGAAAATTTAACCATTTTTCCAAAGCATCTGCATCAATCTAACCCTCAAATACAGGAATATCAAAATTAACTTGTACCTTGAATGGGGTAGCATCTCCAAAGCGACTACTTGATGAAGATGTGCATGTTATTGTTGGAAATCGTTGAAGGATTTGGGTGAAATTATCCAACATCTCGTTCCTCTCTTGCGCGAAGGCTGATTCGGATTTTATGAGAGGAATGAAATGAATACAAATTATTAACAAGTGCTTAACACAAAATAACAGAGATACACTAAAACTGGTTTTCTATTCAATAACGAAATAAGTTGAAACTGTAAAATGCAGCGGAAACAAGCTTGCTGGAATGGTGGCGGCTTATCTCTGAGAAGAGATGTGACGGCAGCATGCATTCACAAGAAGAAGGTTACAATGAGGCTCTGAAGGCCTTTTTACAATAAGAAAGAATGCCAAAAACCCTAGACATCCAAAAACCTAACCCTAGGAGATGAAGCACCAAAAGTCATGTGGGCCTCGTTTGGGTAAGTTAGTACATCAACTTCCCAGGGTCGTAACTTTTACATGCGATCTTCGTTTTAGGCGTGTGATAGCTTGTTGGAAAGGTATCATTGAGGAGATTCATTTTGGGGGCTCAATAATGCTTTCGACTATCATTAAGGAACTCAATCCCGAAAAACCTTCATTTAGGCCCTCAAAATGGCCTCGGAAGTTAAAACTGCTAAAAATAGTAAATTGCTAAAATTGTCAGAAAACTGTTTTGAGCCTGCTATCGCTCAGTTTGTAGTTTAGGTCATAGACTAGAGGATAAGGGTAAAACTGGCGTAACAGGGACCTACCCCACCCAATGTCACCACAATGGGGAGGTCCTTTCTATTCAGGGTGGCTAAGCCCAAGGGAGACGTCCCTGGCAACCTGGGGTTTGAAAGGAAAAGGCTCAAAGGATTAAGGCTAGTTTCCCCTTCACAGATTACCGCCCAGAAGATAGTCAAGTAAAGAATAGCCACAGAAAAGGCACCTGCTTGCGAGATAAGACAACTAGTACATGCAATAATGGTTAATACTTCATAAATCAATGACTATCAAAATTTAATGTATATGAGCATATACAACAGTAAATATTGACGAAGTCAATGTTTGCAATAATGACAATGCCAATATAATGTTACTTTTCAATAAACACTAGAATGGTATAGCATCTAATGAAAATGATCAATCCTTGAATTAAGTCAATGCATTAAATGTTATTATTTGCTCATATACAATAGATTGTTGCGTCAATATCCTAGGGATGACGTCAGCTTCCTTTAGGGTTAGTATGATTTTGTTTAATAAGCAATGTAATAGACAAAGAAAGTCAACGTTTTGCTAATTAGCCAATGAAAATTACCAATTCATCAATATCTATCACAAGATGACCAAGCCAACAGTATTATCAATCAAAATGGCTCAATAAATGCTTGACGTCATCATTAATTGTTGGTTAGAAGGCTTGTTGCGTCAAGTATGACGTCAGCCTAGGTTAGTAGCGTTAGGGTTAGTTAGGGTTTCAAAATTTGAAAGTTTGAAAGATGAATTTGCACAACAAGCTCAATGTTGGAAAGAATACCAGTGCCCAAGGGTAATATGGAGTCAAAAGTAAGGGCAAAAATCTCAGGAGGATCAAAATTTAAAGACTAGAAGGTTAGGTTCTATGGTGTTGCAATGCCAGGGCCCAAGAATCAAAACCCTAAAGGAAGGAGGCTCATTCCGGTGTTGCTTAAGCAAGGCTTCATGCTCCTTCCTCTTTCTCTGAATACTCTTGGCAAAACGGATAGCTTCAAAGTACAGGTCTAAGGGAGAAAAGTGTTGCAGGAGCAAGGCTCTTCAAACCCTAGAAGGTTAAAACCCTAGGTGTAGAATTAACTAGGCCTAGGATGTCTCCTCTCTTCAACCTACACTTTAATGCTAACTCAGAAAAAGGGAGATAAGTGTAGCAACGGCTAGGCTATAT
>ML779150.1:56824-67076 GCA_009831015.1 Picea engelmannii | reverse complement strand
CCCCCCCTCTTAGTTGTCCAACATCTATTGCTTATATATTGATATTAGATAGTTATATGAAGTACTAACCCTTTGAATCATAGCCTGCATGTATTAGTTTGTTGTTGCTTTGTTCCGGGTAGGTGTTCTCATTTGGGCCTACACTTCATCATTGGTTGTTTAGCTCGACTATCTGCTCTTGGTGGTGACCTGTGAAGAGGGAATTTTACTTTGACCTTTGTACCTTAGCCTCTTCAAAACTCTAGGTTACCGGGGACGTCTCCCTGGGGCTAACCTCCCTAAAGAGAAAGAACCTCCCCATTGTGGTGACATTGGGTGGGGTAGGTTCCTATTACGCCAGTTTGGCCTCTATCTTCTAGCCTTTTGATCTAGCTACAAACTATGCGATAACAGGTCCAAACACTTTACTGTGTTTGTCAATGATCCTCTGGATTTCTGGTGCATAGTGAATCTTCCCCTTTCTATCCACACGTGCCGAAATCTTGCACTCAACAACATATACAATCTCCTCTCTCCTGAAAATAGCCTCCATACGCTTTGTTGTGACTACCCTGGCTGTGTTGCCTGTCATGCCTCTGAGGACTACCTTTCTTCCACTCTCCTCTGTGAAAGACATCTCCATGGTTTTGTAGTTGGTGGTGATAGGTCCCAACGTACTGAACCAATGCACTCCAAGGATTATATTTGTGTCTGGAAGGTCCATCACATAAACGTCCTATACTAAATCATGCCTACCAAGTGTAAGTTTCATCCCTAGAATGCACCTGTTACATGGCATGGTGCTTCCTCCTGCTACCTCCACCTTGAATCCTTCAAATTGAATTGTGGGTATATGCCTCCTCTGTAGTAATGTTGAGTCAATAAAGTTGTGAGAAGCACCTCCATCAATGAGCACTGACACCTTTTGCCCCTTCAATACTCCTCTCATCATGAAGGTGTTGTACTTGGGTACCCCACTAATGGATGCTAATGCAGCTCTCTCCTCTGTTACATTGTCGTGACCTGTAGCCTGCTCCTCTGCAGTTTTGGTGGTGTCCACTTCCATGTTTTGGATGTGGCCGAAATCCTCATCCTCTTCATTATCTGATGTCACCTAAATGTAATGAGCTTGGCCATGACCCATACACTTGTGGGATGGTTTCCATGGATCTTTGCATGTGTAGAATAATTGTTTCCTTCTCAGTTACCTTATAGTATTCTCATCCATCCTTCCTCTTCCTCTGTCCAACCCCCTTGGGTCTCTTCCGCCTAGGTTCATTGGAGGTCTTTGGTCTCTGCCTCCTGTGTTTAGAGGTGGTCTAGGCACAAATTTAGGTTTTGCAGTTGGGCCTAGATATCTCGTCCTCCAGATAGCATCCTGCAGGCTAGTAGGCTTAAAATCCTTACCCCAACCCTTCAAGGGTTCCATCAAACCCTCAGTGAAGAGCATCATGAGTCTAGATTGTGACACGTCCTACACCATGACTGATAGCCTCTGGAACTCCTCAATGTACACCTCTAGTGCTCCTGTCTGTCTGAGCTGTGTGAGTTCCCTGAAATGTAGCTCAGGATCCCCCTGGTCAAACCTGTCAATGAGTCTCTAAGTAAACTCTGTGTATGCCACTATCTGACTGTGGCCAAGTGTGGTCAGCCCATGGTACCACCAGTCATGAGATTTTCCATCCAAGTACATGGTGGAAAACTTGATGGCATCCATCTCCCTCATAGGGTTAAGCTGTAGGTAAGTGTCTAATTTTTGTACCCACGCTTGTGCAGTCAACTTGGTCAAACCATCAAAATAGGGAATCTCCATCTTTCCAGCGCTGCACTCAAGCTCATAATTGTTCCTATGGTACGACATGGGCTTGCTTCTGATTTTTAATCCACATAACTGATGTAGGGTGATTTACCTCTGAACTGGTATGCTTAATGAGTTATATTTCCTGACATATTTGATCAAACTGATCGTCAAACTCATCTGGTTGGTTGGCCTGTGTGGTTTCATCTGTAAATGTGGGTAGGTACGGTCTAGGAGTGGTCTTGCTACCTGTCTGCCCCTATGGTGCTCCCCCTCCATGGATTCCCTTAGAATGATGATAGGGAATGTGTTCCTGATGATACCTGTTCCCTCCAAGCGATCCACTAGTTTCCTTATTGGCATAAGATTCTTGACCTTTCCCCTTGTGATTCATTGCCATCAACAGTTCGACTATCCTTGTTTGGTTTTCATCTACCTTCCTTAAGGTATCTGATATTTCGGCCTATTCCCTATAGTTTGCCTCCTGTTTTTCCTGTAAGTGGGTGACCAATATAATCTATGTCTGGTTTATGGATTTACAGAGTTCATGTGTTAAGATTGCCAAGCTCTGTGGCTGACTGTCCTCACCTGAACCCTCCATATCGACTTCTACCTCACCTGTATGTTTCCTCCTTCTGCCCATATAAATGCCACTGGAATTTTGCATGCACTAATCCTCACAGGATGGGAGGATCAGAGCTCTGATACCACTCTAATGTTCCCAAGCCATTTTTTTTTCCGCTTGGAACACTAACTAACCACTGATTTACTTGTTGTTTGTGTGTGTTTGCAGGTTGGCCTCTCAAGTTTGGCCTTAGGGTTATATTCAGTTATTAATCACAGATGTGAAGATATACTCAATGACAATACAAGATCTAACCAATACACAAGATATGGAACCCAAAAGTATAGATCTGACCTTTATTATTATGAAAAGCAAGAACCTGATACAAAATGGATGCAGATCTGGAATAACATTAGATGGCTCCAAGAGATAATATATGAGCTGCTACAAAATGCTCCTAATAAGACAAGCAAGCCTCCAAAGGCTAGGTATACAATGAAGACCAAGATAAGAAGAATCAGGGTCACGTCCCAAACCCCCCTGGTTGATGGCATGTCCTCCTGAAGAGATGAGAAGACCAATATTTCAGCCCAGTTGAAGGAGATCTCCAAATGACACCAAAATCCACCAAAAGATAGATTAGGGCAAGTAGAAGCTCTCTCTGAAATCCCAAAGCAAGATACCAAGATCTACACCTCCAAACTGTTGAATACTCAATCAAGACTGCGCCCTCCTGAAGACTGCCAAGCTCAATATTTCGACCCTGATGAAGGAGGCCTCCAAATCCCTTGAAACTCTCCAGAAATATAGATCAGGTTGCCACAAGCCACTAGGAGAAGTCTCAGGGTCATATCTGAGGTGTAACCCCCTCAAACTGACAAGATCTGAATCACAGTTGTGCCCTCCTTCTCTCCAAAATGTCCCAAAGATTCAGATAATAATCTAGCCGAAGTAACTCTCCCAAAACACTCCAGATCTGATGGACAAGGCCCTGCAAGTAATACCCAGGTGCTAGAATCTCAATAGACCCTGTCAATAAGCTAGATCGAGCTCCTCTCTAAGGAATGGTGTGCCCCTTGCTGGAAAAACCTCAAGGGTACGACCTGTTGCTCTCTTGAATAGCTGATGGTACCCGTGAATACTGTAGAATGGTGTGGGTGGATTATTTCATCCCCGAGACCAAGCTTGGAACAAGTTGAGTGGAATCTTTCACCACTGAATTGTTCTCTAGGGTTTGTATTCTCAAAACTCTCAAAACTGTGTGCTCAAGATCCCAATAACAAAATACATAACAATCCAAGATGAAATGAGAGGAGCACCCTAGGCTTTCCTTTATACCTCTTTCTATTCTTCTGTTGAGTTAAGTTAACCCCTAGGGTCAACTCCTAACTCATCTCAAGCGCTCTAATTCTCTAGTGAGTTACTTTTTACCTTTTTCAGTCAACTTCAAATTATAACATTGGTTTAGCTGACTTTTCCCCATGCTTCATGAGACTATAGCCTAGTGGGGATGACTAGGCTACTGAGTCTCTCCAAACCTCTTCATCAAGAGGTGGGGGACATTACTTCGTGAGAAACTAGCTCGAGACCCAACTCCCTATACCCTTACCTCATCGGGGACATGCACTTAGAAATGACAAGGAGTAGCCTGCTCTGATACCGCTGATCCAGATTATTTCGAGAACGAAATGAAGGCAGAGATATAACAATGAAATATACAAAGATATTGCAATAAACACATAAATACAATAATGCACAATTTTTTATTAATGAGAGAATGTACATAAATTGTAAAATTATAGAGTGAATGATTCGCTAGAATGGTGGCAGCTTATCTCTGAGAAGAGATGTGATGGTTACACTCATTCGCAAGAAGATGATAACCCAAAACCATAACAACGGAAGATGAAATGCCAAAAGGTTTGCGGGTCTCGATGGGGGTTGTTGGTACGTCAACTTCCCAAGGGCATAACTTTTGCATACGATCTCCATTTGGGGCGCACGATAGCTTGTTGGAAAGGTCTATCTGAGGACTACACATTTTTCTGTCACATTGTGGCTAAATCCTACAATGTGACTGTGGTGGGCCCAAAAGACGCTATTTAGGGCCTCAAAATAGCCCCATAAGTTTTGGATCCGAAAAGCTGTAGAAAAATTGCCAAGGTGGAAACCCCTGTTTTGAGCCAGTGGGATAGGTGGGTGGCCACCGATTTCCTCCAGGATCAGAGGGCCTCCCGTGAGTCATATTCAAGCTCTTGATTATGAAAATACTATGTTCAAGTGTAATACATGTCATGAGTATGACCACTTTGCAAAGAGTTTCCCAAGTATACAAGAATCACAACCTCCTTTGAAGTAGGTTCCACCCCCTCAGAACAACAATACATAAGAAGCATTCAAACCAGTGCCCATAAGGCATAAGAAGCAACAACCCAAGAGAGCTCATCTTGCAAAAAGACCCTAATCAGGACAATCCAATTCCATTAGCAACATATTTGAAATACTTGACGATCAAGAAGAAGAACATGAAAATCCAAAGACTCATCCCGATTCATCTATTGGGCCAATAGAAAAAGATCAAGTGGAAGCAAAGAACATAGTTCTAAACACCAAGGATGGGATGTCATTTGGGGTAAGTTAAACAACTCCACAAGAGAAGGAATCAAAATTAGAAGAGGATGGGTTAGAAGAAAAAAAGGAGAATAAGGAGGAAACAATGAGAGATGAGGATAGGATCCCTGAATTCTCTAATTCCACTTCCTTTGCATAATTTATAAAGAAAGACTCGTGTCCCTCACCCCCGTTAACAAAGGGAAGGAAATCAAGCCAAGAACGTAGGGAGGAGGTAGAATCAAACATTTTTCTAGGTAACCAACGAACTATGAACCCCGCTATGTTTAGTGGGAGAGAATATTGCACAAAAGATAATTATAGTTTGTTTTTGCATTTTTTCATGCAAACAATTTGTTAGAATTTATTCTTATACACACAAGGAGTAGTGAGACTAAGTTTTATAAAGTCAAAGATTAGATCTTTCCCTTTTATCCTTTTGATGGAAGAAGATTTGTTTTATGTATTATTCTATTTTCCTCCTGAAAATACTATATATGTTTAAAGAGCGTGGTTAACTTAGCTACATACAAATAGCAATCAAATTATTCCCAGGTTCCCTTAAGTTTAGTTTGTTGGAATTGCAGAGGTTATCCTTGGAGGAGGGGACCGGGGTTAAGACCTATTGCGAAAAATAGGGACATAATTTGTTTAGTGGAAACACATAAGCATGAACGGTGCAAGACACCTATGTTTGAAGAGTATGTGAAGATGGCAGTGTGGAACAAAGCAACTGAGAATGGTAAAGGACACGGGGGTATCATGGTCTTAGTGAAGAAAAAAAAAGGTCGTCTCATTCAATTAGAAAGAGAAGACTCAAAAAAACAATTCATTTGGTTTAAAATCTCAGAAAATGGTAACATCATCAAGATTGCAACATGTTATTTTGCTCCACAAGTTTAAAAAACGTACAAAAGTAGGGGGCTTGACCACAAAGACCCCTTTGCAGCCTTAAAAAACGATATTGCAATGTACTCTCAACTAAGCGAAGTCCTTATAGTAGGCGATTTCAATGCTAGGACATCATGTGAACAAGCTAGTATTCTTCGTTGTAAGGAAGATTGCAACCCCATTTGGCTTACAGAAGAGAGAAATCATCAATGGACAAGAGTTTCAGAGGACAACAAAAGCTCCAACTTTTTTGGGGAACAACTGCTTACCTTATGTGGGGCATTTGACTTAGTCATTTGTAATGGGATGGCTAGATGGGCGAATTCCGACAATTTCACCTGCAATACCTGTTATCGCACAGTTTGTAGCTAGGTCAAATGGCTATGAAATAGAAGGCCAAACTGGCATAACAGGAACCTATCCCACCCAAGGTCACCACGATGGGGAGGTTCTTTCTCTTTAGGGAGGTTAGACCCAGGGGAGACGTCCCCGGTAACCTGGAGTTTTGAAGAGGCAAGAGTTTAAAAGTCAAAAGTAAAGTTCCCCCTTCACAGGTCACCACCAAAACAGATAGTCCCGGCTAAACAACCAATAATGAAGTGAAGGGCCAAAGAAGAACACCTGCCCGGAACAAAGCAACAACAAACCAATATATGCAAGCTATGATTCAATGGGTTAGTACTTCATAAGACTATCTGATATCAATATATAAGCAATTATAACAACAAATATTCACAAAGTCAATGTTTGTTAATACAGGAATGAAATAATATCACTCCACCAATAAATATCAAGATGATGTAGCAATCAATGTATCCAATCAATCCCTCATTCAATAAATGCTTTAAACACCATTTAATTGCTTATAAATTGAAACGTTGTTGCGTCAAGATGAAATAATCAAGGGTGACGTCAGCATTCCTAAGGTTACCAGTTAGTTAGGGTTTCAATCTAGCAAAAAATTTGAGAGTTTGTTTGATCACTTTCACCTCAACGCTGGAGGTCTAGGATCAGTGCCTTCGGGCTTATGGAGTCAATTTAATAAAGGACGCAAGGGTTGAAGGAGGATGGAAAAGGACTGGAGTGAAGAGTTTTGAAGTGCTGCTATGGCAGGGCTTTAGAATCAAAACCCTAGGGGAGAGAGGCTCACTCCGGTGTTGCTAAAGCAAGGCCTCGTGCTCTCTCCTCCTTCCTTAGGTTAACTTGGCAAAAACAACTAGCATGAAAGATAAATCAAGACAAGAGAGTGTAGTGAGGGAGAGTGTTGCTACAGGAAGGCTCTATCACTAAACCCTAGAAGAAGGATGACCCTAGGTGTAGATAACCTAGGCCTGRGACGTCTCCTCCTTCTTGACTTCTGAAAGTACGACTAGCTCAGGGAGAAGAAACAATAAGAGTGTAGCTATGGCTAGGCTCTTTCTTCCTTCTTCAATGGCTGAAAATTTCTCTTTTAGGGGACATGAAACAAGGACCTACTTGTGTGCTTGTCACCTAGGGTTTTTTGATCAACAAATTATAAACATATGCAAGAATATAAGACTACAACCATTCAATCAAGAAGTTTTGCAGAAAAAACACTTACATATCACCATGAAATATCATGCAAACCCTAGTTATAAACCTTCCTTCAAGAGAAATGCCTTCCTTCAACAAGTGCGCCTCACTAAACCAACAAAATTACCCAAGTAGGGCGCTAAAATCAGACCTCACTAATGAGTGAGTGATGTGTTATGTTAAAATGAGGCTAAAACTCTTCAATATATACTGTATCAATGACCTTAATTAAATTTCAGGTCATAAAAAGGTCGACAAGGCCATAATATTGTTTTTTACATTAAATTGTCAAATCAAAACCCTAACTGAGCTAATAAAAAGGTAAAATCCCCTTCAAGGGAGGCGCCATCCCCTTTTAGGGCAGATGAGACATCCAAGAGAAAAACGTTAGCCCCCTTAGGGCCTCTCCAACATGCCACACGTACCACTGTTGCCCAGTCTACCTCCATGAATGTCCATGAAGTTGTATGATGTCATGGTGAGGATGGCGACGTCCTGAGCCTTCCAAGGCCAACGTTCCACTGAAAAGGGGTCATTCCCCCTAGGCCGGGCTCCGCCAAAGTGCCTCTGATGGAACGTCCTCTTCTTCTCCAGTGCAAGACCCTAATCAAACACTGTCCTGTCTCTGCCCTCTGATGGGGTCTCATCATCCATCTGGTGGGCTCTTCAACCCCATGGAGGTCTGAACTGATCATCTCCCCATGTGTATTGGTCCAAATGGTACCTGTCCATCGGGCATGATCTTGCACATCAGAAGCTACGCCCTCCATGGGCTCATCAGTCACCAGGATCATAGCAATGTTAATCATGTTTCATCATCAATATCATCAAACATATGCATAAGACCCTAATACATCAGTCAATAGCTCAAAGACATTACAAAAACCTACAATACAAGACTGGAGAAAAAGACAAGACGTCCTATTGGGCTAGTATCCACAAGAAAGGGGAAGTTTCCATGAAGGTTTGATCCAAGCCATGTAAGTGAGGTGATGTGGCTAGGGGATGTCCAGACATGTGGGCGGAGTGAGAGCCAGGGATGCATGATGTTATCTGTGGGTGCCTTTGTAGAAGGTGAGTTGTACTTGTCATGGATGCAGTTTTTCCAAACCTATTCTTGCCTTTATTCTTTTCTTTTATTTGCTTTTTCTTCTTCTTTTTCTTTTATTTCAAGGGCTAACCAAAGAACACTGCCTTGGCATGGTGACCAGAGCTGACAGTTTTACCCACAAGTACTTTCACAGAGATGATAAAGCTGGCTCGTGATGAGACCCCCTTTCCCTTGGCCATGCAACCAAAGGTCACTGCCCTGGCGTGGTAACCAGATGGTGGCAATGTCATATTGTTAGGTGCCCATGAACCTAATAGGCTGGCTCGTGATGAGACCCCCTATCCTCTTGAATAGGTCTTGTTTATATTTTCTGGGTCCCTCTTGTTTCTTACTGAGAGGCTTTTTATTGCCTTCTCAGGGATCCCTAGGCGAAGCATCTCGAGGTTTCATTTTTAGGGTTTTATATTTTACCAACTGCTTTTACCTTCTGGGCCTTTAGCCCCTTGTTCCCACGAGATAAGGTGCAATCCTACAAACAGGTCAACCCAATGCCCGGACAAGGGGAATGGGACAAGTGAGTGGGAGAGAAGATGAAATAGTGGTGCTATGAGGGGAGTGGACGATGGCTTTTCAGAAATCCCCCAGTGGCAAACCCAGACCTATGGGCATAGGCTTGCTAGGATACCCTGTCAATCTCCCAGAGCATGTTCAAGTGGGCTAATGTAAGATCCAAGTGGTTGTTAGAGATAAAAGGAATCATATGCATATATTTAAAGGTTTTAATGATAAAAAGTGACACATACCATGATACCTGGACCAATTACCTCATGGAGCAAGAACCTCGTCTGATACAAGACCAAGCCGATGGTGATGGATGCTATTGCTGCTAACAAGATAAAGTTGATGGAAGAATAAAAGGATGGGCCCTCCAGGGCCATGCTTAAGTCAATCCTGCTCTCGGTACCCCATGTCTAGGACCTGTGGGCCTCGAGACATGATCTCCTGGTTATCCCTAAAAATCAGGGATAACAATACCTACAATGGAGCAAGTGTAGTAGACTATGCAATTTGCTCACATGGCTTGTGTGAGAAAATGGAGGAAGTTCTGATTGGTGAACAATTGTGGGGGTTGAAATCTGATCATAAACCGATCTATTTAAGTCTAACTTGGGATGAACAACAACAACATGGAACTAAAAATCAACACATCTGACAACCTCCTTCAAAGGGTAGAATTCTGTTGACTCAAAAAAATTGTAACACCTTCAAGATAGCACTAAAGAGGTTGTTTAACAAGGAGAAAATTCAATCCCAGGGCCTTCATAGCCACGAGATAACAAATTTAATCCAAAGTGCACTTACATAATGCAAAAGAGAAAAAAATAGGAAATCTGAAACAAACTGCTTTCCCGTTAATGTTTGGTTCGATGAGGAATGCAAAACAACACGGAAAACTTTGAAAGAGTCAAGCCATAAAGAAATAAACATAAAATCTTACAAACAAATTGTAAGAAAGAAGAAAGTTGATTTCATGATCTCAAGGAGGGAGGAATTAATCTTCTTGGGGAAAAATGACCCCAAGTTATTTTGGAAGGAGCTTTAAACGAGAAACAAACAAACTGAAAATAATATCACAACCTATCAATGGTTCGAATATGCAAGGCAACTTTATGAGCAAGATCCTAAGGTGGACCCTCCTCCCTTGGTCAACACTACTACTAAGCTCTTCACCGTGCAAGAAATTGAGGTGGGCATAAAAAAGTTGGGTGTTGGAAAAACAAAAGATTTAGTCGAACTCTAGGCA
>ML779150.1:43566-53921 GCA_009831015.1 Picea engelmannii | reverse complement strand
AATAAACACTTTGGAGAGTTCGGCAGTTGACATTTGGAAGTTTGCGCTTTGGAGAGAGAGGGGGAAGCTTTGTTTCTTCCAAAGGGGTAGTGTTCTCCGGTATTATCGGGATCTCCGATCGTGGATTTATCCGCAGAATATGATGCTGCGGACTGTGGATATGGACTAATGGCTACGCTCGGAACTCATTTCCTTCCTGTATCTCCTTATCTTCAACTCTCATAATGACATCTATACCGAAATCATTATAATCGTGTTTGATCAGCTAAATTGTTTCCCGAATTTATTGTTTTGATAGAGTTTCAATCCCTGTTCCTAAACGGTCCCTATTTGATCGCATCTTGAAAATCTTCATGGCTGGGCCGGGCTTATATATTTATTTATTGCTAAATAAATTTCTTATTTGTCCGAGCTTCAAATCTGTAAGTCTTCTCTGATTGTTTGACCTTCTTTTAAAATTTGAGCTAAAATCTTCAAAAAATTTTCATTCGCTGAAGTTCCTTTAAAGTTTGAGTAACATTTCTAAATTTTTTCTCATTCTCTGAAGTTTCTTTAAAGTTTGAACTAAAATCTTTAAATTTTTTCTGATTCTCTGAAGTTTCTCTAAAGGTTGAGCTAAAATCTTTTTTTTTAAAGAATCTCTGAAGTTTCTTGAAAATTCGGGCTTAAGCTTTAATTATATTTTCCGACTCTGAAGTTTTTGAAACTTGAGCTAAACTTCAATTTTTTTATGATTCTCTGAAGTTTTTCGAAAATTTGAGCTAAAATTTCAATTTTTTCTGGTTCTCTGTAGTATCTTTAAAATATGAGCTAATTTCGACTCGCATGGACAAATAAGCCAAGGTCTCAGTGAATTCTTCTCATTCATGTCGAATCGTGGTTAAAAGGGCCAAGAAAGAAAGCTAAAGACGACTCTACTTATTAATTTCGCCATGGCTGGTCGTGCTATTGGTGTTTTTTCATTCATCTTACTCGCACTTATAGACTGTGCTCTATGCAAAGAATGTACAAATGTCCCTTCCCAGCTTTCTTCACATACTTTACGTTATGAGCTTCTCTCTTCTAAGAATAAATCATGGCAAGAAAATATGTTTTCTTCCTACTATCATCTGATGCCCTCACATGATTCGGCTCAGTCTAGCCCTCGTCCATACCGCATGTTGAGACAACAACAAGAACGAGTTCGTCTCCCTGCTGAAAAGGAGTTCATCAACGGCGATGGTTTTTTACATGAGATTTCATTGCACAAAGTGAGACTCGATATTGATTCTGCTTACGGGGAGGCTCAGAAGACGAATTTGGAGTATTTGTTGATGCTGGATGTTGACAGCTTAGTTTGGAGTTTTAGAAAAACAGCAGGCCTTGCCACTCCCGGTTCTCCTTATGGCAGTTGGGAGGGTCCAGATGTCGAGCTCCGAGGTCATTTTGTAGGTCTGCATCACAACTTCTAGATTTAATTGATGCGTCGAGAATAGTTAAGCTAATGAGCTACGTTCATGGTTTATTTTAGCATTGAGAATATCTATATCATTGCAATATATGTTTATTTTTTAGCCCCACACACACATTTATATATATATATATATATATATATATTAAACAGCGAAGTGGACTATTTAAACAAGATGAGACACACGGGGTTTCTCTGGTCATAATTGTTTGCCTAAATTTTCCAGATCTTTTCATAATTACCAGGTTTGGCCAGATCTGGCTCAGGTTCGGCCTGACCCTGAATCGTACGGGCTGGCCAAACCGCTCAACCTTTTCTAAATAAAATGCAGGAAAAAATATACCTGAAAAATCCATTCAATAGCAAGAAAACAAGATCCTGGCACCAGTTATGATTTTTGAAGCCGGTTTAGATGTTGCAAATGTTTAAATTTTCATTTTATCTTTGACCCTAAGATCGATGGATAATGTTATTATGTTATTGAAACTAATGTTTATTTCATTTTTTGAATTACTATTTTTTAAATTTTTATATATTTTTATGTAATTATTTGAATTTTTGATCAATGTGTATATTTTAAGTATTTCGGAACCTTTTGAACTTTTTTTCAGAATCCTGAACTTTTCCAAACCTCTCCCCTTCCTAAACCTATCAAACTTTTCAAACGTGTTAACTACTGTTCTTTTTCATCTTTTGCAAAGTTTTGTAACAGCGGTAGAGTAGAGGTTTTTCTATTGGGATTGTAGATTTTTATTCCCTAGTACTAGTCATCTGGTGATTCAGTTTGAGCTTTTGTTTTTTGGGACAGAAAATTCCAAGATTCCCGTTTTCCTGGCAGAAAATAATAAATATTATGCTACTGTAGATATAATTAATTAACCATCTAGTTCTATCTCTAGGTACTTTTTCGAAACTTTGTAATTACTTTGGGGTTTTGAAGGGAATAAAACCTTGGTCTTTATCTGTATTTGGCTTGGTTTATTTGGATTCAGGGTTCGGTCCCGAATCCTCCAATATATTTTTTTGCAACTCTGGGACTACTTGGAAGGCCTAATAATGGAAATCGATTAAAACTACTTGTTCCATTCCATTCTTACATTTTATGACATAATATAAGGTTTGATATGCTAGAGGAGTTATTCAGCCATCCAGTTATTATTTTATTGATTCCTTCAGTTTTGTCAGATTCGCTTAGGAATGGTTACAACGGCAATGCAATATCACTTCGAAGTGAGTATTTGAGGCTAAAACAGGAACAAAGTTGTGAATTTTTGACTCGGTTGTAGCAGTTCAAAACATGAGGGATGTTAGAAGTAAATTACTATGCTGTTTAAGGTATTATCTTTTTATGAGTGACCTTTTCACCTCTACATGGGGTGATTGTAAGGTCTAAATAAATTAAAGATTCTTTTTGGGTAAGGTTAAACAGATTTCTTGATCCATGGGGATTTTTCAACTCGAACTCCACATTATTGGGGTAAACCCACATTAACGTGAGGGCCTTTAAATTCAGCCTAACTTTAACATCGATTGGGGCACTATACTTGTTGGGGTTTGAACCTGGTCCCTTTGCAACTACTAGATCACAGACCAGCAACTACTAGATCACAGACCAACAGACTATAGTAAATATATTATTTGGCAAGCCTTGAAGAGAACATGAGGTAGGCATTGATCCACTTATATATGCATGCCTCACATGTTCGACCACTACGTTTGGGTGCCTTCATGGCTTACCTTAAGGTGCCAAATGAAGTCTTCATAGAAATTGAAGCTCGATCAATATTGAAAAACTCCTCATTCCTCACCATTGGATCCAATCCGTTTGGGCTTAAGTACATTAAAGATTAGTCTCTTGTTGCTAGTGAATTAAGGACTAAAAGTAGATGTTCTCAACGATGGTGCTTTATTGACTTGCCAGATTGCATGCTCTTATATCTCTAGGAATCTAGCTTTAGGTTGTGAACCCAGTTCTAGAAAATTGTCGAGTTATTTAAGATGAGTGAAGTCAATCAACGCAAATTGTTGAAATAGGACATGAGTGTCACCTTTTTTTTCTGAAGGAAATCCTCGTGGGGAAACCCAAGGGATGCTTCCCTACACTCGTGGATGGCATCCCCAGTAAACCCACCGACGTAGATTAGTGCACCCCAACCCATGGGGATTTGAACTAGGCAACATGAGTGCCACTTATCAGAGTAACCATGGGATTTAATTTTAAGTGGAACACATGGTTATTTGAATAAAGGTAGCAATTGGAGCGCACATATGTATGCATGTGCGCACATATGTATGAACAATTACACATTGCATTTAGGTCTTGCTAGAGGTCTGTACTCTGTAAAAGTCCTTTTTGTTGGTTGGTTTGTTGATGGTCCCATGGGATGTTCATTGTTTTCCTAAGGAGGAGGGTGGCTTGGGGTCAGGTTTTAGCAACGAAATGAATTGTGAGGTGCTTGGACAATTAAGATCCTTGGCTTATTTTACTGAGATACAGGTTTTTATAGGCCCAACATGTGCATAAGATTTAGGGAGATTATCTAATGTCTGTAGCTTTTCCAAGTCAACAGTTCTTCTATTCCAAAAAGCATTTGGTCAGCTTGGAAATGTGAAACATGTACACTAGAATTATATGGGCAGTGTTATCCCCAACTCCTAGGGATAACTAAGGAGATGATGTTTTGAGGCCCTCAGGTTGCAAACATGGAGTACAGAGAGACATCTTGACCAACAGTGTCCACTTGCACAGACAAAGACCCACCTCACCACCACAACTCCAGGTTCATCACGACGATATCCACCACATCAACTGGCCTCCAGAAGACATTGGGTCTTGCTCCATGAGGTACAAGTCAGGTATTATGGTGAGTGTCATTTCAATATTTGAGGCATTTAAGTTTGTTACATCTATTATTGCTTTTGATTATGTGACGTTTGCTTGGACATTATGCTCTTTGCCCTCTTTTACCTTGGTGGTTGACATTGCGCCCTAGTAAGTGGGTCACCCTTAGGGATAGGGCTGCTATTGGGAGGTCCTTTGGATGAGTCATCATGCCATTCCCGACCATACTTATCACTTTCAAGTTTCCACACTCCATCCTCTCATCTCCACACCTTTTGGGATTTTCGGGTGTACTGACCCAAGAAGGGGTTGTCCCTCATTTCATGGGAAGAAGGGGATGAAGGCCAAGAAGGGAGATAGTTGGCAAAAGATAAAATCCTACTTATGAACCTTCTAGATGCTCGCCCAAAGAGGTCTTGAGAGCAATGAAACGCTTCTCCTAAAAAATCAAAGACTTGCAAAAGCAAATTAACATTATATAAATGTCCCCACTTGTTGAGGTGTGTACACTCATGCGGTGTCCCTTTTTTTCCTTGCATATGGCACTCTGTGTACCTCTAGCTTCAAGTGGCCTTGTGGTACTGCCCCTCAAGCTAATCGATTCACCAATAGGGAGTACCCAAGGTTTTGGATTTCTAATTAATTAATGGCATTGAATGGGTTTGGAAAAAGCATGCATTGAAAACGAAGGTGCAACAGACCCTCTACAAAGCCACCCATAAATGAGACACTACAACCCCTTGTATGTCATGAACCCCATGCCCAAAAGAATTCCCCTCATCCATGACACTCATCCACATGACTTAGAAGGAGGTCCCCTCGGGAAACACCCCTAAACTTGAGGTACGATTCACCCAATAGGTCATTTTGTCAACCCTCCCATACCTAGACTTGGGAAATTGCATAGGGTCTTTGAGCATTAGTTTATTTTGATGAGGTGTTTTGGATGTGCTTACTTGGATGGCTCTTTTATTGATTTGATTTACTCATCATGATGCTTTGACTTGAGATCTTTAGAGGGCGTATCCATTTGTCTTTGCAGGACCCAGCTGGTGGACAATTTTGGAGGAACAAGCCTAGCTTGGGATTCCATGGGGCTTGAAGCCCATAGGTTGGATGCCAAGGGCCCACATGCCAGATCACGAAGACATGCCTTTGGAGGCTTAGAAGACAACTTGGAGGACCTTGCTTAGCCCTCACATACCAAACGATTTGCTTGGAGGGGCTAAAACGTCACCTTTGAAGAGTTGACGTCATCATTGGGAATAAGGTTTGGTGGTGATGAGGTTGCTATTTGTTGACACTTGCCATAACTTGGTGGGAGGAGGCTACAATGCATGAGAGGGAGGCTCTATGAGCCCCAACGACTTCAACCTTCCACTCCAACGACTTGCTCAAAGGGTCAAAACGTCACCCTTAGAGGGGTGACGTCGTTTTAGGGTTTCTATTGTGCATTTTTTAAGTTTTAAGTTTGAATTAAAATGAATTACTTGTGTAAAGGGGCAAAATAAGGGTTGTTGTCCCCTTATTTTGTGTTTACCCTAACCTAAGTGGACAAACTATGTTTAAGACATTTGTATAAATAGAGATCATTTGTATCTCATTTCATCATAGCTCTCCCATTGTGAGAGGCCTTACTAGCTGAAATTTGCTCCCTCTTTGGGAAACCTCTTCTCTCTTGTGCTCTTGTCTTGGTTTCTCTACAAAGGCACCCATAAATGAGACACTACGATCCATTGTATGTCATGAACCCCATGCCCAAAATTCTTGCCCCCATCCATGTCACTTTGTCCACATGACCTAGAGAGGGGTCCAGTTGGGAAACACTCCTAGACTTGAGGTACGATTCACCCAATAGGTCTCTTTGTCAACCCTCCCATACCCAAACTTGGCAAATTGCATAGGGTCTTTGAGCACTTGTTTAGTTTGATGAGGTGGTTTTTGATGCACATGCTTGGGTGGCTCTTTTATTGATTTGATTTACTTATCATGATGCATTTGACTTGAGATCCTTGGAGGGTGTATTCATTGTATTTGCAGGACCTAGTTGGTGGACAGATTTGGAAGAACAAGCCTAGCTTGGGCTTCCTTAGGGCTTGAAGCCCATAGGCTGGATACCATGGCCCACACACCGGACGATGATGGTAGCCTTTGGAGGCCAAAAAGACACCTTGGAGGATCTATCCTAGCCCATTGCCAGCCCAACGTTTTGTTCTTGGGGCCAAAACGTCATACTTGAGGAGCTTGACGTCACCCTAGGGCTAGGGTTTTGGTGGTGGAGTTATTGATGATGGACACTTGGTGCGTTTTGATGGAAGAAGGAAAGGCTTGAAGGAGGAAACCCTAGCGCATGAGAGGGAGGCCCTAGAAGGCCCAACGACTTCCATCCTCAACTCCAATGACTTGCAAAAAGTGTCAAAACGTCACCCTCTGGAGGGTTGACGTCACCTTGGGGTTTCTTATGTGCATTTTTTAAAGTTAAATTTGAATTTGATAGTGTAAAGGGGCAAAGTAAGGGTTGTTGACCCCTTACTTTGTGGTTACCCTAAAAATAAGTGGACAAATACTTTTAGGAGGATTTGTATAAATAGAGATCAAATTCTTGTCATTTTATCATAGCTCTCCCATTGTGAGAGGACTACTTGGCTGAAATTTGCGCCCTACTTGGGCAATTTTATTTCTCTCTTGCTATGGTTTGCTTTGGCTATTCGATGAACAAGTAAGGCGCTATATTTCTTGGAGGCTATTTCTAGCTTTTATGGTGGATTTCGCTTGGTTTAAAGGAGTTTATCTTGTTAATGCTTGGACTAGGTAAGGAATCTCTCTTGTTACTACTTCTTTTCTTGGTTACAAGGTTAATTTGTTAAGCTTTTGGGGAGTATAAGTGCATATAACCCCACTAAGCCCATCATAATTGTCTTGGAATAATTTGTTGCACAAAGGAATACTAAGAGAAGTAAAGGGTTACACCCTCCTAGGTTTTTCCTAGCTAGTTTTGCTTTCCTTGGGGAGTAAAAGGGCTTACACCCCCAAGGAAATAGCACAACTTAGCTCTTTCATTTTAAAGACTCCATAACCCAATAGTTAAAGGCACTAATCTCTTGCATTGGAGCAAAAGGCACTAATCTCTTGCATTGGAGCAACAAAATCATTGCATTGGGATACGTAGAATCACGAGATATTGAAATTGTTTGAGTTGGGATCTTTTCTATATGCTTTAAGCTTGTCAAAGCCTCTAGGGCATCTAGATTGGTCAAGTAGATCTTGAGCTATTGCTAATTAAAAGCTACAACCATTAGGGTTGCAACAAATCATCTTCTATTTTGATTCTAACTTGCAATTTAACCGTGGAAATATGCTAGTAAACCATCATTATCATTCTACTTCTAATTAGTGAACTTTTTGTCGGATTACTTGCTTGTTTTCGTGGTTAAAACTTGCTTCTGTAGCAAATATTTGCTATAGTAACTTGGCTGTTACAAATTTACTCTATAAACTTCATATAACAACCCTCTAAAACCACTAAAGCTTGTGCTAAAGTATTGGGATTAATCTACATATTTTATGCTTCATTCTCCAACAATTCTTGATGCTTTAAGTGTTTAAATTTGCAGTAATTGATTATTTTCTTGCTAATATATATTCTTGTTTACTGCTGTAATTAGGGACAACAAGCTTGTATACGTGTTTCTTCTTATGTCTCGGGCAGGTACATTTCTCTTCCATAGGTACCCAAACACTTGGCAACCATAGACCATCTTCGAGACTCATTACCATGTCATTCTTCACTTAGTAACTTGACCTATAGGGGCATCACTTCCATAACCTCATCTTTCCATCTCATTTCCCCCTAGGGTCAACTGGGATTCCTCTCTTTTGTTGGTTTTATCCTTCACTAAAGCGAGGGGAGGGTTTAACCGTTTACCTAAGGTGACAGTGGGTAGATTCTCCCACCGTTATCGCCATCCCGTGCATTGGGTCGGGTTTTGCCCAACCTAAAGTTTGTGTGATAATAGATACAATGGAGGGCCCGTCGGGCATACTTAGCAAGTTGCATGGCAAGTCCATATATTTTGGTAGCCTTGGTGATTGACTAATGATGATTCATGAGATGGTTAGGACAATTTACTAGTGCACGGGCTAGAAGGACCAAGGATGTCTTGTCAAGTAGGATGGACGATCGATGAGGTGTCGCATAACAGGCTTCATCGGAGGACGATGCAGCTTGGAAATGTGATAGATTGTGTGTGTTGTCCATGGCAAAGCAACAATGTTGATAAGTGCATCGAAGATTTGTGAATCCCCGACGAAGGAGGGACACGATCTTCTTTGACTATCATGTGTAGGCTTAGATGGATGATAGCATGGTCGCACGTTGGGCAGTGGGTTGTTCAAGTATGCTGGGCTTGGGGAAGGCGACAATGGGTTACCTATGGTTGGGTGGCGATGATACAACATTGCTTATGGTGAAACAAACACTTTGACATTTCACACTGTTGAAGGTGCCTAGCTTGGGTTTGGTGAGCACTGAGGACAAGTTGGTGAGGTGTGTTCCGGGTGATACAAGTGGTTGATGGTCATGCTCAACTAGCAAGGTCATGTCGGTACTACGCATTGACTAGGCTTCTTGAGTGGTATGGGACGCTCAAGCGAAACGAAAAGTCTAGCCTTGTGACACAAGCAATCCATCTCTCTCATTCTCTTTTGCATTCCAGTCTACGCTCTTGTGTGTGTAAACCTTGTCAAATATTCTATCACAATCTCGATACAATGATTTCAATGCTTAAAGGAAAAATGTGCGTTTGATGAAAAAGATGAAGACAAAGTCTTCTTTAGCAAATGGAAAAGAAAATCTGAAACAAAGGAGAAAACAACACAAAAAAGGGAAGAAACTGCTATTGTTGTGTAAAATGAGGTCATAGTGCATTGGATAGTATAAATGTACTCAAACGCAAAGTAAGGAAGGCTGAAAGGAGTTACATGGCTTGGAATTCAAAGAAGAAGAAGAAGAAGAAGAAGAAAATTAACCAAACAAGGATGTTGATGATTTCTTCCAAGCAACATTTAAAATAGACTCTTTTTTAATCAACAACGTAGTTTTCTAGTTGGGTACACGGTTTTTCCTCCTATCAAGGGGAATTTAATTCTTCTTTAAGAAAAGATGGCAATATTTTTGCTTAGGTGGTGTTGCCGTCCTAACACACACCTACAAATGTGGAGAAGTCTCCAACCCACTTGGTGTGTCCTTGGAGGCACAAACCTGAATCCAAACCCACTGTCACCTCAATCTGGACTCCTTCCGTCTAGGCTCACTCCTAAGGAAGCCAAGGGGGTAGACCCTATTAAACTATGTGAAAGATTAATTTTAGTTCTAGGAGTTGATTAAGTTGTTGACTAGGGAGACCCAACCCAATGACAAACAACCATGCAATATGCAGTTCTTTCAATGATAGGAAAACCTTTACTTTATAAAACAACAATTAGACCAGTGCATAAAGATTATCAAATTCCACTTATTCCAATATACACAAAAGAAAGATAACTCTACAAGAATGAAACAAACTTATGGAATATTTACACAATGAATTGAAAAACAACTTTATACTTAAAATAATTATTTCACAAAAATAAAGAATGCTTGTAATAACGAATAAAGAATACTTTGGCAATGTAAATATTCACATATAAATAACTTGCAGAAAATAAAAGAATGAGAATACTTGAAAATAAATTGTTGAAAAGGAAATTGCAAGGAAATGTAAATGTTGTGTAATGTGAGTAGGTTGATTTTAGTTAATTTTAGGTCTCTCTTGAACTTAGGGGGATTAGATGTGAATTATAGCAAACCTATGTTGAAATAATGTAACTGCGAAGAGAATTCTTATTATCATTTTATTATTGGATTAAATCCCCATTGAGGATTAATCATGTCATTATTGTTATTTTTGTTATTGGATTAATCCCCATTGAGGATTAATCATGTCGATAATTGTATAAGGACCAAATCCCCTTTTGCGGATTGGTCATCGGACAATTACAAAGGACAGAATAAGAAGTCGGCCC
>ML779149.1:466016-483780 GCA_009831015.1 Picea engelmannii | reverse complement strand
TGAAAATGATCTTAAAGAAGAGTTAGATCTTCCATCATCATGTCATTATCATGTCATCATCTCGATAACCAAAAATGTGGATAACAATGTCAACATACACTTCTTAATTGAACGTTAATATAGATATGGATTCTTATATGAAATCATGATGTATATTTATGGAAATGAGTTATTGGTGAACTAACCTACGGGTTGATGAGCTATGTGATAGTCAAATTATTGTAGTATTGAGGTAACTTGGATGTCGTAGACATACAAAAAGATACCATATGCTATAAGTTTCACTTATTATTTAATTTATGATTCAAAATATTGCTATGATCTGTGGTAAGCGTGGTTTTGACAGGACACATAACTTGCCCAGAGTGGTTGTTTGATGATGTGACTCTAATAATAGTAGTAGCACAATATGGATTGATGTAGGGTGTTGACCCTAGTTCAATGAGGAGGGGTGGAGGTATTTCCCACCATTTATCCTCCAAAACCTAGAGTCGTGGGAGGGTTGTGTGAAGTCACGCTCTCCTAGATGTGTGATGATGAATACTAGTTTCCTACTGGGGAAGCTTGGTCGAGATGTATGACACTTCTATTTACAAGTTCTATCTGGAGTTAGGTCAATATAGTTGACGCTCTAGCTTAGTCCAACAAAGGAAAGGATAGGATGGAAGATGGAGGTAGGTCAGGAAGGAAGGATGCTTCTATGTTAGTTGAGAATATTGATTGGGGATTAGATGTGCCACTGTTGTTTACTCACTTGGTTCCTCCCATGTTTAAAACCTTATTTTGATCACCTTTTGATATTTTAACTGTGATAATCAGTTATTGATGAATTATTGTAATTTTTTTCGTTAAGATTGTTAAATGATGCATTTACTTGATTTGTTGTTATGCATGCCTTGGTGTGATCATACAAGAACTATGCATTAGAGGAAGTGGTTGTTTAACATTAGTACATGTATAAGATATGTCTTTGCTAGATACACACACATACCCTACACATGTGCACTAGTAGAATTAATTAATGTGTTAATTATTTAACTAGATTATTAACTATTCAATTAAATGGTTTAATGACTATGTAAATTATATTGCATATAAAAATATCTAGTAGCACAAAATATTTCTCTTGACTTTGATTGATGGTTGGTATTGTTATCCCCGATTTCTAGGGATAACTAGGAGATCATGTCTCGAAGCCCACAGGTCCTAGACATGGTTTATCAAGAGCAGGATTGACATGAGCATGGCCCTAGAGGGCCCATCCTTTTCTTCTTTCATTAGATTCGTCTTGTCAGCAACAACAACATCCATCACCATCGGCTTGGTCTTGTATCTGAGAAGGCTATTGCTCCATGAAGTAATTGGTCCAGGTATCATGGTATGTGTCACTTTTGATCATTATAAGCTTTGGATATATTCATATGACCCCTTTTATCTCTGACGATTGCTTGGATCTTACATTAACCCACTTGAACATGATTGGGGAGATTGACAGGGTGTCCTAGCAAGCCTGTACCCATGGGTTTTGGTTTTCCACTGTGGGGATTTCTAAAGAGACATCGTCTGCTCCCATCATACTACCACTTTTTCATCTTATCTCCCACTCATTTATCCCATTCCCTTTGTCCGGGCATTGGATTGATCTGTTTGTAGGGTTGCACCTTATCTTGTGGGAAGAAGGGGCTAAAGGCCCAGAAGGTAAAAGCAGATGGTAAAAGATAAAAGCCTAGAAATAAAACCTTGAGACGCCTTGCCTAGGGATCCCTGAGAAGGAAATAAAAGCCTCTCAGTAAGAAACAAGAGGGACCCAGAAAATAATAAACAAGACCTAGCCAAGAGGATAGGGGGTCTCATCATGAGCCAACCTATTACGTTCATGGGTACCTAATAGTATGACATTGCCATTACTTGGTTACCATGCCAGGGCAGTGACCTTTGGTTGCATGGCCAAGGGAAAGGGGGTCTCATCACGAGCCAACATTCTCATCTCTATGAAATTACTTGTGGGTAATATTGTCAGCTCTGGTCACCATGGCAAGGCAGTGTCCTCCGGTTAGACCTTAAATAAAAATAAAAAGAAAAATAAAAAACAAATAAAGAAAGAATAAAGGAAAGAATGGGCTTGGAAAAAATTGCATCCATGACAGGTACAACTCGCCTTCTACAAAGGCACCCACAGATAAAATTATGCATCCCTAGCTTTCACTCTACCCATTTGTTTGTACATCCCCTAGCCACATCACCTCGTTTACATGGCTTGGATGAAACCTTCTTGGTAAATTCCCTTCTCTTGTGGATGTTATCCAAATAGGATGTCTTGTCCTTTTCTTCGATCTTGTATTGTTGATTTTTGTAATATCTTTGAGCTATTGAATGATATATCAGGGTTTTTATGCATATTTGATAATATTAATGATGAAATGTGATTGACATTTCTATGATCCCTGTGACTAATGAGCCCATGGAGGGCGTAGTTTTTGATGTGCAGGACCATGCCCGATGGACAGGTACCACTTGGACCGGTACACATGGGGAGATGATTAGTTCAGACCTCCATGGGGTTGAAGAGCCCATCAGATGGTTGCTAAGACCCCATCAGAGGGGCAGAGACAGGACAATGTTTGACCAAGGTTTTTCACCTGAGAAGAAAAGGAAGTTTCACCAGAGGCACTTTGGCAGAGCTCAGCCTCGAGGAATGACCTCTTTTCAGTGGAACATTGGCCTTGGAAGGCTCAGAGCATCCCCATCCTTACCATGACATCATCCAACTTCATGGTCATTATTGGAGGTAGACTGGGTAGCAGTGGCACGTGTGGCATGTTGGAGAAGCCCCTGGGGGGCTAACGTTTTTTTCTTGGATGTCTCATCTACCCTAAAAGGGGCTAGCGCCTCCCTTGAAGGGGCTTTTACCTTTATTATAGTTCAGTTAGGGTTTTATTTTGACAATTTAATGTAAAAACAATATTTTGGTCTTGTCGGACATTTTTTATGACCTAAAATTAATTAAGGTCATTGATACACTATATATTGAGGAGTTTTCACCTCATTTTGAAATAACTCATCACTCACTCTCCTAGTAAGGTCTGATTTTTGCACCCTATTCGGGTTATTGGATGATTTGAGGAAGGTGCACTTGTTTGAGGAGGAGAGTTTTGGCAATTTATGGTGTTTTTCTTGAAGGAAGGTTTACAACTAGGGTTTGCATGCTATTTTCTTGATGATTTGTAAGTATTTTTCTACAAAAAATATTGATTGAATGGTTGTAGTTTAATTTCTTGCATCTATTTATAAATATTGTTGAATCAAAACCCTAGGGGACAAACACACAAGTAGGTCATTGTCTCATGTCCCCTGATAGAAAAACCTTTTAGACATTGAAGAAGAAGAAGAAGAGAGCCTAGCCATTGCTACACTCTTTATTTCTTCTTCCTTTAAGCTAGTCGTACCTTTAAAATTCAAGAGGAAGAGGATGTCCTAGGCCTAGGTTATCTACACCTAGGGCCGTTTTTCTTTTAGGGTTTGATGAAAGAGCCTTGCCTTTGCAACACTCTCCCTCTTTAAACTCTCTTGTCTTGATTTTACTTGTCTTTGAGCTAGCTGTTTGCTGGGAAGGAGGAGAGAGCACAAGGCCTTGCTTAAGAAATACCGGAGTGAGCCTCTCTCCCCTAGGGTTCTGTCTTTAAGGCCCTGCTATTGCAACACCTTGAAACCTTTCCCTCTTGTCCTTTGAATCTTATCCCCTTCAACTTGTGCATCCTTCACCTTTTTTTTGACTCCATAACCCTTAGGCACTGATCTTTAGTCTCCAACGTTGAAGTGAAAGTGATTGAAATAACTCTCAAAACCTCTTATAAATTGAAACCCTAACTAACTACTAACCCTAAAAAAGCTGACGTCACCCTTGGTTATTTCATCTTGACACAACAAATTTCATTTATTAGGCAATTTGATGGTGTTTAAAGCATTTATTGAATGAAATACATTGATTGCTATATCATCTTGATATTTATTGGTGAAGTAACATTATTTCATTGTTGTATTAACAAACATTGATCTCATCAATATTTATTGTTGCAATTTCTTATACATTGATATCAGATAGTCTATTGAAGTACTAACCCATTGAATCATAGCTTGCATATATATATATTGGTTTGCTTTGTCCCGGGCAGGTGTTCTTCTTTGGGCCTACACTTCATTATTGGCTGTTTAGCCAGACTATCTGTTTTGGTGGTAACTTGTGAAGGGGAAATTTACTTTGACCTTTAAACCTTTGCCTCTTCAAAACTCCAGGTTACCGGGGATGTCTCCCCTTGGCCTAACCTCCCTAAAGAGAAAGAACCTCCCCATCGTGGTGACATTGGGTGGGATAGGTTCCTGTTACGCCAGTTTGGCCTTCTACTTCATAGCCACTTGACCTAGCTACAAACTGCACAATAACATTTTGGCACCATTGCTGGGGAACACTGAGTCAATTCTCCTCAAACAAAAAATATTTTCGGTAATCCTTGCTTCAGAGACTATTTTCTTACAAGCTTACCTGGCGACTCCACTAGGGTGTTTTCCCTATTTCTTTGATAGTTTCAAGAAAACTATCTGGCGGCTCCACTAATGACGAAGCCAACTATGACTTCACAATGGGATCCAGGGAACTACAAACCTTTGTACATGAGTAAAATCCCGGGATATCCTAGACGAATGCCCCCCTTTTATAAAAATTGGCTCCCTAGATTCACTGGCATCAATGGAGAAAGTCCCGATTATCACATGAACAAATTCTGGGCTTTCTTTCAATACTGCCCTGTTAGTGATGAGGCTGAATATTTGGTGATGAAACTCTTCTCTGCCTCTCTGCATGGAGAGGATAGAAGATGGTATCATAATCTTCCAGCTGCCAACATCGCATCTATGGACCATTTTGAAGAAATCTTCCTTGCAAGGTGGGTTATGGAATTGGAAGATATACAATCATTGTTGAAGGGTCTTGAATGCATAAAAAAAACAGAGGGTGAGATTGTCAGAGTTTTTAGGGCTATGTTCTAGAGGTTTCTTTACCAAATTCCTGAAAGCCATCGTCCTAAAGACAAGTACCTCATTTATCTCTATACTAATGGACTTCAGGGGCATTTGAGCTTCCTCCTAAATAAAAAGAATTCGAAAACACTTGCAGAAGATCACAACATGGCCAATCAAATCGAAAATATTATCTCCTTGTCCAGAACCAATGACTATACCATGGACACTCTCAGTTTGAGAAAACTAGTTTCCCTTGAAACCTTTGTTGAAGATCCACAAGAGAGAAGGGAACAAGTTTTTGACCAATAGAATGAGGATGTGATTACGAAGAAAAAAACCTAAACAAGATGATCAAGTACCAACCCCTGATCCTCAGTCTGATGAGGTCATCAAAGAACCTGTTTCTCCTGCACAACAAAGTGAAGATGAGGTTAGTTTCTTTCCACTTCAAGATTCCGATGACACCTTATTCCTTGATTCAGAAAATGAAGGAGAAATGAAATCTTTGAACGAAATGGATTTCCTTGTTGTACAATCGAAGAAAAAGAAGAAATCGATGAGGATGAAACAATAAAACATGATGAAAATGCCAATGTCTTTGAAGCCCTTGGACAAGAAGAAACAGTAAGTTTCCCTCCTCCCCTAGTTTTTGATGATTCTTTACTTTATGATGAAGGCAATGAGGAGGAGGAGAATGAATTATCAAATGTTTCAAACCTTGCATGTTATGACGTAGATAGTGACACTGTTGATAACATTGATGAGTTCATACATGTTTGGAGACGTAGGTGGGATATGTTTGGTTATGACCTGGATCCCATCTATGACACTGAGAATCATTTCCAAGTGTTGCCCATGCATTTATCACAACATATTACTTTTGATCAGTGGAAACAAGGAGATGAAATTTCTACGTGTACTTTTCAAAACAACAAGGATGACCTATTACTTTATTCTTTTGATGATTTTCAGTCTTACCTTGATTTTTTTGATGAGTACCCTTCTGAGCACTTGGATTCTTTCCTTGAAGATGATTTCCAACCACCACTGTGCTCAGATTTTGATACAAGTAAGAACATTGTTTGCCTAAAGGAGGATTCTCATGACTTCTCACTCCAGCCACCTGTTATTACTTTACCTTGCTTTTCCATTAATGGTGTAGTCGGGAAGGATATCTTTTATATAGAGTTTCCTCTTAGACAAACCCTAGAGTCCAAGGGTTGGTTAAATATTACAATCTTAAGTGTATATTCTTAGTTTTTCAACTATCCCTTGATAATTTTCCAGTCGTATAAAACATCTTTGTCAATCCCTTCCCAAGATTCACAGTATGAGAATGTCTTAGGTAGACAGTATGCTGACCTTTTGAGTCAGTGTTATGACCCTTGGAATTTTCTTGACCCTTCCCTGAAGTGGATTGAGTAATTTCCTTAGAGATGGACTTGGCAGGATTTTATCCCTCCCACCCACCTCGATGAGTTAGACTTTGAGATTTCCGATGATATGATATATATTCTAACTCATGACATTTTTGTTCTTGATTTATCACTATTTTGGTTTATGATGAAGCACAAGCGCAGGTATCGTGGGAAATTGCTGGATTGGCTACACTGGTCGTTTGACTACATCGAATATCTAGCCAACAAATAGGTAAAGGTAGGTACTTTGCTTTACATTTGCATGTTGATTGTTTTACTTTAGTATATATATATATATATATCTATATATGTTGGGGTGGCATTACCACCCCATTTTTTTTGTTGATGACCCTATCGAGTTGAGAAGGTCTACAGGTTATGCCAGATATGTTGAAGTTATCATGCAATCTATAGTGAGAACATGTCCTTGAGTTGGAGCCAGATGTTATCCCCGATTTCTAGGGATAACTAGGAGATCATGTCTCGAGGCCCACAGGTCCTAGACATGGAGTACCAAGAGCAGGATTGACCTAAGCATCGCCTTGGAGGGCCCATCCTTTTCTTCTTTCATCAGATTCGTCTTGTCAGCAACAACAACATCCATCACCATCGGCTTGGTCTTGTATCGGAGAAGGCTCTTGCTCCATGAAGTAATTGGTCCAGGTATCATGGTATGTGTCATTTTTTATCATTATAACCTTTGGATATATGCATCTGACTCCTTTTATCTCTGACGATTGCTTGGATCTTACATTAAACCACTTGACCATGATTGGGTAGATTGACAGGGTGTCCTAGCAAGCTTATACCCATGGGCTTTGGTTTTCCATCGGGGGGATTTCTGAAGAGCCATCATCCGCTCCCATCATACTACCACTTTTTCATCTTATCTCTCGCTCATTTATCCCATTCCCTTTGTCCAGGCATTGGATTGAACTGTTTGTAAGGTTGCACCTTATCTTGTGGGAAGAAGGGGCTAAAGGTCCAGAAGGTAAAAGTAATTGGTAAAAGATAAAAGCCTAGAAATAAAACCTCGAGATGCCTCACCCAGGGATCCTCGAGAAGGAAATAAAAAGCCTCTTAGCAAGAAACAAGAGGGACCCGAAAAATAATAAACAAGACATAACCAAGAGGATAGGGGGTCTCATCACGAGCCAACCTATTAGGTTCATGGGTACCTAATAGTATGACATTGCCATTATCTGGTTACCACGCCAAGGCAGTGACCTTTGGTTGCATGGCCAAGGGAAAGGGGGTCTCATCACGAGCCAACCTTCTCATCTTTGTGAAAGTACTTGTGGGTAACACTGTCAGCTCTGGTCACCATGACAAGGTAGTGTCCTCCAGTTAGACCCTAAATAAGAAGAAAAAGAAGAAAGAATAAAGGCAAGAACGGGCTTGGAAAAAATTGCATCCATGATAGGTACAACTCACCTTCTACAAAGGCACACACAGATAACATTATGCATCCCTGGCTTTCACTCTACCCATTTGTCTAGACATCCCCTAGCCACATCACCTTGTTTACATGGCTTGGATGAAACCTTCTTGGGAACTTCCCTTCTCTTGTGGATTCTATTCCAATAGGATGTCTTGTCCTTTTCTTCGATCTTGTATTGTTGATTTTTGTAATATCTTTAAGCTATTGAACGATATATCAGGGTTTTTATGCATATGTTTGATAATATTAATGATGAAATGTGATTGACATTGCTATGATCCCTGTGACTAATGAGCCTATGGAGTGCATATTTTTTGATGTGCAGGACCATGCCCGATGGACAGGTACCACTTGGACTAGTACACATGGGGAGACGATATTGTTCGGACCTACATGGGGCTGAAGAGCCCATCAAATGGTTGCTGAGACCCCATTAGAGGGGCAGAGACAGGACAATGTTTGATCGAGGTTTTGCACCTGAGAAGAAGAGGATGTTTCACTAGAGGCACTTTGGAAGAGCCTTACCTAGGGGGAATGACCCCTTTTCAGTGGAACATTGGACTTGGAAGGCTCAAAGCATCCCCATCCTTACCATGACATCATCCAACTTCATGGTAATTCTTGGAGGCAGACTGGGCAGCAGTGGCACGTGTGGCATGTTGGAGAAACCCCTGGGGGGCTAACGTTTTTCTCCTGGATGTCTCATCTGCCCTAAATGGGGCTAGCGCCTCCCTTGAAGGGGATTTTACCTTTATTACAGTTTAGTTAGGGTTTTATTTTGACAATTTAATGTAAAAAATATATTCTGGTCCTGTTGGCCATTTTTTATGACCTAAAATTAATTAAGGTCATTGATACACTATATATTGAGGAGTGTTAGCCTCATTTTGACATAACTCATCACTCACTCTCCTAGTGAGGTCTGATTTTTTTTCCCTATTAGGGTTATTGGCTGATTTGAGGAAGGCGCACTTGTTTGAGGAGGAGATTTTTGGCAATTTATGGTGTTTTTCTTGAAGGAAGGTTTACAACTAGGGTTTGCATGCTATTTTCTTGATGATTTGTAACTATTTTTCTGCAAAACTTCTTGATTGAATGGTTGTAGTTTAATTTCTTGCATCTATTTATAAATATTGCTGAATCAAAACCCTAGGGGACAAACACACAAGTAGGTCGCTGTCTCATGTCCCCTGATAGAAAAACCTTTTAGTCATTGAAGAAGAAGAAGAGAGCCTAGCCATTGCTACACTCTTTATTTCGTCTTCCCTTAAGCTAATCGTACCTTTAAACTTCAAGAGGATGATGACATCCCAGGCCTAGGTTATCTACACCTAGGGCCATTTTTATTTTAGGGTTTGATGAAAGAGCCTTGCCTTTGCAACACTCTCCCTCTTTAAACTCTCTTGTCTTGATTTTACTTGTCTTTGAGCTTGTTGTTTGCTGGAAAGGAGGAGAGAGCACGAGGCCTTGCTCAAGCAACACCAGAGTGAACCTCTCTCCCATAGGGTTTTGTCTTTAAGGCCCTCCTGTTGCAGCACCTTGAAACCTTTCCCTCTTGTCCTTTGAATCTCATCCCCTTCAACTTGTGCGTCCTTCACCCTTTTTTTTTGACTCCATAACCCTTAGGAACTGATCTTTAGTCTCCAACGTTGAAGTGAAAGTGATTGAAATAACTCTCAAAACCTCTTATAAATTGAAACCCTAACTAACTACTAACCCTAAAAAAGCTGACGTCACCCTTGGTTATTTCATCTTGACGCAACAAATTTCGTTTACTAAGCAATTGGATGGTGTTTAAAGCATTGATTGAAAGAGATACATTGATTGCTATATCATCTTGATATTTATTGGTGAAGTAACATTATTTCATTGTTGTATTAACAAACATTGACCTCGTCAATATTTATTGTTGCAATTGCTTATACATTGATATCAGATAGTCTATTGAAGTACTAACCCATTGAATCATAGCTTGCATTGTCCCGGGCAAGTGTTTCTTCTTTGGGCCTACACTTCATTATTGGCTGCTTAGCCATACTATCTGTTTTGGTGGTAACCTGTGAAGGGGAAATTTAATTTGACCTTTAAATCTTTGCCTCTTCAAAACTCCAGGTTACTCGGGATGTCTCCCCTTGGCCTAACCTCCCTAAAGAGAAAGAACCTCCCCATCGTGGTGACATTGGGTGGGATAGGTTCCTGTTACGCCAGTTTGGCCTTCTACTTCATAGCCACTTGACCTAGCTACAAACTGCACAATAACATTTTGGCACCATTGCTGGGGAACACTGAGTCAATTCTCCTCAAACAAAAAATATTTTCGGTAATCCTTGCTTCAGAGACTATTTTCTTACAAGCTTACCTGGCGACTCCACTAGGGTGTTTTCCCTATTTCTTTGATAGTTTCAAGAAAACTATCTGGTGACTCCACTGATGATGAAGCCAACTATGACTTCACAATAGGATCCAGGGAACTACAAACCTTTGGACCTGAGTAAAATCCCAGGATATCCCAGATGAATGCCCACCTTTTATAAAAATTGGCTCCCTAGATTCACTGGTATCAATGGAGAAAGTCCCGATTATCGCATGAGATAATTCTGGGCTTTCTTTCAATACCTCCCTGTCAGTGATGAGGCTAAATATTTGGTGATGAAACTCTTCTCTGCCTCTCTGCAAGGAGAGGCTAGAAGATGGTATGATAATCTTCCAGCTGCCAGCATCGCATCTATGGACCATTTTGAAGAAATCTTCCTTGCAAGGTGGGTTATGAAATTGGAAGAAATACAATCATTACTGAAGGGTCTAGAATGCGTAAAACAAATAGAGGGTGAGATTGTCAGAGTTTTCAGGGCTAGGTTCCAGAGGTTGCATTACCAGATTCCTGAAATCCATAGTCCTAAAGACAAGTACCTAGTTTATCTCTATACTAATGGACTTCAGGGGCATTTGAGCTTCCTCCTAAATGAAAAGAATCCAAAAACACTTGCAGAATCTCACAACATGGCCAATCGAATCGAAAAGAATCTCTCCTTGTCTAGAACCAATGACCATACCATGGACACTCTCAGTTTGATAAAACTAGTTTCCCTTGAAACTTTTGCTAAAGATCCCAAAAATAGAAGGGAACACGTTTTTGACCAGTAGAACGAGGATGTGATTAAGGAGAAAAAACCTAAACAATATGATGAAGTACCAACCCCTGCTCCTCACTCTGATGAGGTCATCCAAGAACCCGTTTCTCCTACACATCAAAGTGAAGATGAGGTTAGTTGCATTCCACTTCAAGATTCCGATGACACCTTATTCCTTGATTCAGAAAATGAAGGAGAAATGAAATATTTGAAGAAATGGATATTCCTTGCTGTACAATCAAAGAAAAAGAATAAATCCATGAGGATGAAACAATAACACATGATGAAAATGCCAAAGTCTTCGAAGCCACTGCACAAGAAGAAAAAGTAAGTTACCCTCGTAGCCAGTATGCTGACCTTTTGAGTCAGTGTTATGAACCTTGGACTTTTCCTGACCCTTTCCTAAAGTGGATTGAGTAATTTCCCAAGAGATGGACTTGGAAGGATTTTATCCCTCCCACCCGCCTCCATGAGTTAGACTTTGAGATTTCCAATGATATGATATATATTCTAACTCGTGAAATTTTTGTGCTTGATTTATTACTATTTTGGTTTATGATGAAGCACAAGGGAAGGTATCGTGGGACATTGCTGGATTAGCTACACTGGTCATTTGACTACATCGAATATCCAACCAACAGATAGTTAAAGGTAGGTACTTTGCTTTACATTTGCATGTTGATTGTTTTACTTTAGTATATATATATCTATATATGCTGGGGTGGCATTACCACCCCATTTTTGTTGTTGATGCCCCTATCGAGTTGAGAAGGTCTGAAGGTTATGCCAGAGATACTGAGGTTCTCATGCACTATACAGTGAGCACCTGTCCCCGAGTTGGAGCCAGATGTTATCCCTGATTTCTAGGGATAAATAGGAGATCATGTCTCGAGGCCCACAGGTCCTAGACATGGAGTACCGAGAGCAGGATTGACCTGAGCATGGCTCTGGAGGGCCCACAATTTTTTTCTTTCATCAGATTCATCTTGTCAGCATAAACATCATCCATCACCATCGGCTTGGTCTTGTATCAGAGAAGGCTCTTGCTCCATGAAGTAATTGGTCTAGGTATAATGTATGTGTCACTTTTGATCATTATAACCTTTGGATATATGCATCTAACTCCTTTTATCTCTGACGATTTCTTGGATCTTACATTAACCCACTTGACCATGATTGGGGAGATTGACAGGGTGTCCTAAAAAGCCTGTACCCATGGGTTTTGGTTTGCCACCGGGGGGATTTCTGAAGAGCCATCATCTACTCCCATCATACTACCACTGTTTCATCTTATCTCCCGCTCACTTATCCCATTCCCTTTGTCCAGGAATTGGATTGACCTGTTTGTAGGGTTGCACCTTATCTTGTCAGAAGAAGGGGATAAAGGCCCAAAAGGTAAAAGTAGCTGGTAAAATATAAAAGCCTAGAAATAAAAACTCAATATGTCTTACCCAGGGATCCCCAAGAAGACAATAAAAATCCTCTCAGCAAGAAACAAGAGGGACCCGAAAAATAATAAACAAGACCTAGCCAAGAGGATAGGGGGTCTCATCACAAGCCAGCCTATTAGGTTCATGGGTACCTAACAATATGACATTGCCATTATCTAGTTACCATTCCAGGGTAGTGACCTTTGGTTGCATGGCCAAGGGAAAGGGGGTCTCATCACGAGCCAAACTTCTCATCTCTGTGAAAGTACTTGTGGGTAACACAGTCAGCTCTGGTCACCATGCCAAGGCAGTGTCCTCCGGTTAGACCTTAAATAAAAAGAAAAAGAAGAAGAAAAAGAAAATAAAGAAAGAATAAAGGCAAGAACGGGCTTGGAAAAAATTTCATCCATGACAGGTACAACTCACCTTCTACAAAGGCACCCACAGATAACATTATGCATCCCTGATCTAAAAATGAAGAAGACTTGTATTCTTGAAAATATTTGCAAGTAAAGTTTATGTGTTAAAATGCAAATGGATCAACTTTGCAACACAATTTTAATAGGTTTAACTTATGTAAGATGCATATAAACAACAGCATAATCAATGAACAGTAAACACATAACACAACAAATGATAAAGGAGTTCACCCCTCTCTTGGGCTACATCTCCTGGTCCAGCTTCCAATGGATCATTTGTATTATTTTATCAAAGTGCTCAACAATGTGCTTTACAATTCTCAAAATTCCAAATAGACTGCTCCAATGGCTTCAGAACGTCCAAAAACCCCTAGCTGGTCTTTTTCGGCACCTCGTTTGGCCAAAAAATGAAGTAGATGGGCTTCCTGGAAGTCCCCCCTTCAAGCTTGTTGTCTCTGCATCTAAAATTTGCACCCCCTTTGGCACAACCTAGCCCACACATAATTTAAAGCGTAAAAACTTGGCATTGTATGCAACCGCATAAACAGTGTGAATTGTAGAACGGTTATGGGTGCACCTAGCCCTTAACCACCAAGGTTGAAGTCATGTGGCCATGTGACCACGCGCAACTTCAAATGGGGCTCCGTCCCATAGGCGAATAACAAAGTAACAAGTGGCGGGTCATTTTGTTTTAACAACCGTTTAAACCATAATCAAAACCAAAACATGCGCGTGCACCAACTAGTGTATCGGGGTCATATGATATGGCGTATACAAACACGGGCTGGGGCTAAGCCCCAGCTCGGACCCCCGCACCGACAACACACAAAATTTAATGCAAATCTATTTGAATCCGCATATATAAAAAGGAATATAGTGGGGTGCATTGGCAGTGCATACTATGCCAAGTCTTTACATGAGGGTGGAGGTCACGGGGTCGAACCTGGTGGACTCCAATATATTTTAAACGAGCAACCAATAATATGGTGCCACATGGCGGCCCATGACTGGGCCACGTGGCACTGTACAACCAACCACAATCTACCATGTGTCGCAATACCATTCATCCAAACCTGCCAACTATGCCACTCAACTCTGCCATGTGTTGTACGGACTGCCACGTCAGTAGTCGTATGGACTGTATGGACTATACAGTCAACGTCATTTTTTTGCCTGTTTGTCATTTTGAACAGAATGCGATATCTCTCGCTCCCGACGTCCGTTTGAGCCCAAACGAGTTGCGTTGGGTTCATAATGATGAGGCCTACACTCTCATTCGATTTGAATCAATTTCAAGCACTTTGAATTTTTGAGCAAAATTTAATCTCCTGATCACAGGGCATAGTACTACCACCTTCTACCTCCACTTTGAATCCTTCAAACTCTACTGTAGGTATGTGCCTCCTCTTTAGTAATGCTGCATCAATGAAATTGTGGGAAGCTCCTCCATCAATCATAACCGACACTCTCTGTCCTTGCAAGACCCCTCTCATCCTGAAGGTGTTGAACTTGGGTACCCCACTAATAGATGCCAACATAGCCTTCTCTCCAGCCGCACAGTCTAGTTCTGGAACCTCCTCTTCTGCTGCCTCTAATGTTTTGGCCTCCATGTTTTGTATCTGACCATACTCATCCTCTTCTTCATCATCTGAAGTGACCTCAATGTAATGTACTTGTCCTCGTCCGATGCACTTGTGTGAGGGATTCCATGGCTCCTTGCATGTGAAGCAGATTTGCTTCCTTCTCAGTTCCCTCCTGGTGTTTTCATCTATTCTGCCATGGCCCCTGTCATAACCATTAGGGTCATGTCCTCCCTGGTTTATTGGAGGCCTTTGATCTCTTCCACCATTGTTAAGAGGTGGTCTGGGTATGAATTTTGGTTTAGCAGCTGGACCTAGATCCCTTGTCTTCCAAATGGCTTCCTATAGGCTGGTAGGCTTGAAGGCCTTAACCCAACCCTTCAAGGGTTTCATCAATCCTTCTGCAAAGAGCATCATGAGCCTAGTTGGGGACATATCTTACACCATCATTTCCAACCTCTGAAACTCATCAATGTATGCCTCAGCCGTACCTGTTTTCTTGAGTTGGGTGAGCTCCCAAAAATGTAACACAGGATCTCCTAGATCAAATCTATCAATCAGCCTATGAGTGAATTCTGTATAGGATACAATTTGGTTGTGGCCGAGTGTGGTGAGCCCATGGTACCACCGGTCGTAGGCCTTGCCATCCAAGTACATGGTGGCAAACTTGATGGCCTACATCTCTCTCATGGGGTTAAGCTGTAGGTAAGTATCCAGCTTCTACACCCATGCTTGTGCTGTCATATTAGCCGTACCATTAAAGTATGGAATCTCTATCTTCCCTACCCTTCGCTCAAACTCAAAGCTGCCCCTATGGTTCATACTAGGCTAGTTTCTGAACCTGAGTTGACAATACTAGTCTAGGTACATCTGTCTTTCAACTTTCATATCCAGGCTGTAGTATTCCCTGGTACTCCTGGCTAATTGTTCCACAAAATATTCAACCTGATCTTGTTGCCCTTGCTCATCAGTGAATGTGGGCATGTATGGTCTAGGGTTAGCTCTGCTATCTGAGTGTTGACCTAGTTGTTTTTCTGTGAACACTGGCATGTATGGCCTATGATTGGCCCTGCTACCCATCTGTCCATGGAATGTGCCACCTCCTAGACTTCCTTCAGATCCCGGTGCTTTCTCCGGGTTATATCCGGCTTCCTCATGGGTTCCACCAGAACCCCCAGCCTCCTTAATCCCATACGTATCAGGATCCTTGCCTTGATGGGTCACTTGCATCATAAGTTCTGTCATCCTAGTTTGGTTCTCGTTCATTTTCTGTAGTTTCTCATCAACTTTCTTCAAGGTTTCAGAGATTTCGGCCTGTCCCCTTTTGTTGGTTTCCTGATACTCATCCAACTGTCGGACCAATTTGCTTTCTGTGTGGTTCATGTTTTGTTGGAACTTACCAAATTCAGCTACTAATAGATCCAAGCCCTGAGGCTCATGGTCATCCCCTGACCCTTCCATTTTTGCCTCTGTTTCACTATTGTTTTTCTTCCTCCGACCCATAACAGTTACACTGTCCCTCTGCATATGCTGATCTCTCCACAGTCTTGGAGGATCAATGCTCTGATACCACTGTAATGATCCCAAGCCAAATTCTTTCTTGGAATCACTAACTACTACTAATTTATTGAGTTATTAAGTGCATACAAGATTCATCAACACATGGAGATCACAATATATTCAAGATGTAGAAGCACACACAAAGATCTGACCTTTTTATTATGAGCAATGTAAGATCAATACAATAGATGGATGATCTGGCATAAACCTCAAATGGTTGTACAAGCAATAGATATGAGTTGCTACAAAATTCTCCTGACAATACAAAATAAGCCTCCAAAGGCTGGATATACAATGAAGACTGAATCAAGCAGATATGAGTTGTACTAATGCTCAACCTCCAAGCTGGAAACTGCCACGTCCTACTAGAATGTTGAAGCCCTCAATAATTCTACCCTGCTACCCAAAGTGTCCAATCATCCCGAGAAATACGCCAAATGATAGATCGGGCAACTGTAAGGAAAACCTAGATGTCCAAATTCCCAAATCCACTCTCAAACCACGTAGATCTAAATTCTCCACTGAATGGTGTGCCCCATTGGATGACTGAAACCCTAGTTGGTTCAGCCCTGATGAAGGAGGCCTCCAAATTCTCTGAAACTCTCCAAGAATATAGATCGGGCTATGAGAATCCCGTGGGAGAAGTTTCAGGCTCAGATCTCAAGCAAATCTCCCTAGATCTGAGTTTTATTGAATCACAGGACGTCCCCTATGGCTCCAAGACATCCCAATCTGCAGACAAATGTAGAATGATGATAACCCTCCAGAAAATCCCTCAAACTGATGGTCTTGCCCCTGTAAACAAAACCCAACTGTCGGAATGGCCCCAGGCCCTCAGGATAAGCTGGATCGAACCTCCCTCTAGATGATGGTGTTCCCTTGCTGGAAACACAAGAATAGTATGACATGCTACCTTCTGAAGTGGTATATGGATATGGGATGAGACTAGAATGGTGTGGAGGAGTCTTTCATCCCCGAGACCAAGCTGTGGAACAAAGTGAGTGGATATTTCACCACTGAGTTGCTCCCAAGGGTTTGTACAACAAAACCCCCAAACTGAATGCTCAAGAGCAATAGCAAATGCTAATCCAAAACCATAATGAGTAATAGGTGCACCCCAGCCTCTTACTTATACTTTTCCTTCTAATTCTCTGTTGAGTTAGGTTAAATCCTAGGGTTAATCTTCTATTCTTCTGTTGAGTTATCTTTTACTCATTTATCCTTTTCCTTTCTTAAGTCAACTTAAAAATATAAATTTTAACTTATTGACTTTTTCCCCCCCTCAGTGTGAGACTATGACCTAGTGGGGGTGCCCAGGCCACTGAGTCTCCTCATCACCTCTCTAAGAGGTGGGGGACATTATAGCTGCAATGGAAGAAAATTTAGCATTAAACTTCCTCCAATATTGGGCTGGTCCCAAAAAACTTCTTACCTCAGTAACATTGCTGGGCTTGGGCCATTCCAATATGACTTTGACTTTGGAGGGATCAATTTATATTCACCTCCACCAACAATATGCCCTAAGTAAATAAGTGAAGTCTTTCCAAATTCACATTTGGACATCTTCAAAAACAACTTTTCCTTTCTCAAAACATCCAAAACTTGTTTCACATGTTTAACATGCTATTCACGAGATTTGCTAAAGATCAAAATATCATCCAAGTAGACAATAACACAATCATCAAGAAAAGGCCTTAAGACATCATTCATAACTCTCATGAAAGTAGCAGGTGCATTGCAAAGTCCAAAAGGCATTACCATCCATTCAA
>ML779149.1:440657-465452 GCA_009831015.1 Picea engelmannii | reverse complement strand
TTTCCTATCGTATAAATATGGGCTTCCCAACACAATACCACAGATATCCAATGGAATAACATCAAGCTCTACCTCATCAATGAAATGTGCAGTGATAGCAAACCTAAGTTTACACCTTCTTGTTACTTGTAATTTAGCATTATAACATATCCAACCAAGAGGGTATGGCTTAGGATGTGGAATTGTTTCCAACTTTAATTTCTTAACAATGTCTTCAGATATAAGGTTTGCTTGAGATCCAGTATCAACTAGAGTATCTTTCTTAGTATGCTTTGAAACAACCCTTATGTGAAAAAGTTCAATTCTCTATTTTTCTTGTTGAGTTACATTGAAATTATTGTTACTTGAAGGACTAGTACTTGCAATAGAACCATTACCTTGATAACCCATAGCTGTGATCTTTGTTTCATCACTTGAATCAGAACCTAAATCATGTCATATGGTTGCAACAGTCTTTGACTTAGCTTGTTTAAAATTTTGCCAATCCATAGTAGCTTTTTGCATATATGCCAATGGGTAAAATTGTCTTTTAATTGCAACAATAAAATCATTCCAAGAAGTTAAAATTTTACCATGAATCTTCATGTCCTCCTGAGTCTTGGACTCCCACCAAATGAGTGTTGCACTATCCAATCTTAAAGAAGCAAGATGAATCTTAGTTTCATCATCTTGAATTTTTTGTATCCTACAATACACCTCAATCTGACGAATCCAATTATCTAATTTCTCAGCATTAACTTCTCCATTGTATATTGGCAATTTGAATTTAATATTAATCTTTAATGAAGGAATTTGTGAAGGAGTTTTACCATGTCTTCTTGGAGAATTCAGAAGAGGTCTTGAATTGGTAGAAGAAGAAGAAGAAGAAGAAGATGGAGGAGAGGGTGGCGGAGAAGCACCATTCCCTCCATTTCCATTTGGAGTTTTATCACCACTATCTCCCTTATGATTTGAAGGGTTGGAGCCTTCACCTTGCCACTTTGCATTCCTTTCCATCAAGATCTTCATCATCTCTCTCATTTCCATGACAACCTTTCTGAGATCTTCATCTTCTGCAGGAACATGTTCATGACTTTCGTCATGAGCCATACTTGGTGAATGCCTCCTTGAAACTTGCGGTGATGGTATATGTTTTCTCCTTGAAGGATGAGAAATTGGCTCTACAAGTTGACCTTATCCTCTTGTGAGTTTCAACCTTGTGAGCATCAGAAAACAAAACACTTGCAAATAATCAAGTCTTCAAAAACCTATGCTTTGATACCAACTTGATCTAAAAATGAAGAAGACTTGTATTCTTGAAAATATTTGCAAGTAAAGTTTATGTGTTAAAATGAAAATGGATAAACTTTGCAACACAATTTTAATAGTTTTAACTTATGTAAGATGCATATAAACAACAGCATAATCAATGAACAATAAACACATAACACAACAAATGATAAAGGAGTTCACCCCTCTCTTGGGCTACATCTCCTGGTCCAACTTCCAATGGATCATTTGTATTATTTTCTCAAAGTGCTAAAAAATGTTCTTTAAAATGCTCAAAATTCCAAATAGACTACTCCAATGGCTTCAGAATGTCCAAAAACCCCTAGCTGGGCTTTTTCAGCACCTCATTTGGCCAAAAAATGAAGTAGATGGGCTTCCTAGAAGTCCCCCCTTCAAGCTTGTTGTCTATGCATCTACAATTTGCACCCCCTTTGGCACAACCTAGCCCACACACAATTTAAAGTGTAAAAACCTCGCACCGGATGCAACTGCACAAACAGTGCAAACTGTAGAATGGTTACGGGCGCACCTAGCCCTTAACCACCAAGGCCGAAGTCATGTGGCCATGTGACCACGCGCAACTTCAAATGGGGCTTCGTCCCATAGTTGAATAGCAAAGTAACAAGTGGCGGGTCATTTGGTTTTAACAACCGTTTAAACCATAATCAAAACCAAAATGCATGCGTGCGCCAACCGGTGTATCGGGGTCATATGATATGGCGTATATGACTATGGGCTGGGGCTAAGCCCCAACCCGGACCCCCGTGCCGACTACACACAAAATTTAATTCAAATCTATTGGAATCCACATATATAACAAGGAATATAGTGGGGCGCATTGGCAGCGCATACTATGCCAAGGCTTTACATGAGGGTGGAGGTCACGGGGTCGAACCTGGTGGACTCCAATATATTTTAAACGAGCAACCAATAATATGGTGCCACGTGGTGGCCCATGACTGGGCCACGTGGCATCGTACAACCAACCACAATATGCCACATGTCACAATACCATTCATCCAAACCTACCAACTGTGCCACTCAACTCTACCACATGTCGTACGGACTGCCACATCAACAGCCGTATGGACTATACGGACTGTACAGTCAGCATCCTTTTTTTGCATGTTTGTCATTTTGAACAGAACGGGATATCTCTCGTTTCCGACATCCGTTTGAGCCCAAATGAGTTGCGTTGGGTTCATAAAGATGAGGCCTATGCTCTCATTTGATTTGAAACAATTCCAAGCACTTTGAATTTTTGAGCAAAATTTGATCCCCTGATCAATCCCCGGCTTTCACTCTACCCATTTGTCCGGACATCCCCTAGCCACATCACCTTGTTTACATGGCTTGGATGAAATCTTGTTGGGAACTTCCCTTCTCTTGTGGATGCTATCCCAATAGGATGTCTTGTCCTTTTCTTCGATCTTGTATTATTGATTTTTGTAATATCTTTGAGCTATTGAACAATATATCAGGGTTTTTATGCATATGTTTGATAATATTAATGATGAAATGTGATTGACATTGCTATGATCCCTATGAATAATGAGCCCATGGAGGGTGTAGTTTTTGATGTGCAGGACCATGCCTGATGGAAATGTGCCACTTGGACCAGTACACATGGGGAGATGATTATTTTGGACCTCTATGGGGCTGAAGAGCCCATTAGATGGTTGCTGAGACCCCATCAGAGGGGCAGAGATATGATAGTATTTGATCGAGGTTTTGCACCTGAGAAGAAGAGTATGTTTGACCAGAGGCACTTTGGCAGAGCCCAGCCTAGGGGGAATGACCCCTTTTCAGTGGAACATTTTCCTTGGAAGGCTCAGAGCGTCCCCATCCTTACCATGACAACATCCAGCTTCATGGTCATTCTTGGAGGTAGACTGGGCAACAGTGGCATGTGTGGCATGTTGGAGAAGCCCCTGGGGGGATAACGTTTTTCTCCTGGATGTCTCATCTGCCCTAAAAGGGGCTAGAACCTCCCTTTAAGTGGATTTTACCTTTATTACAGTTCAGTTAGTGTTTTATTTTGAAAATTTAATGTAAAAACAGTGTTCTGGTCATGTCGACCATTTTTTATGACCTAAAATTAATTAAGGTCATTGATACACTATATATTGAGGAGTGTTAGCCTCATTTTGACATAAATCATCACTCACTCTCCTAGTGAGGTCTGATTGTTTCGCCCTATTAGGGTTATTGGCTGATTTGAGGAAGGCGCACTTGTTTGAGGAGGAGATGTTTGGCAATTTATGGTGTTTTTCTTGAAGGAAGGTTTACAACTAGGGTTTGCATGCTATTTTCTTGATGATTTGTAAGTATTTTTCTGCAAAACTTCTTGATTGAATGGTTGTAGTTTAATTTCTTGCATCTATTTATAAATATTGCTGAATCAAAACCCTAGGGGACAAACACACATGTAGGTCGTTGTCTCATGTCCCTTGATAGAAGGACCTTTTAGCCATTTAAGAAGAAGAAGAGAGCCTAGCCATTGCTACACTCTTTATTTCTTCTTCCCTTAAGCTAGTCGTACCTTTAAACTTCAAGAGGAAGAGGATGTCATAGGCCTAGGTTATCTACACCTAGGGCCCTTTTTATTCTAGGGTTTGATGAAAGAGCCTTTCCTTTGCAACACTCTCCCTCTTTAAACTCTCTTGTCTTGATTTTACATGTCTTTGAGCTAGTTGTTTGCCGGGAAGGAGGAGAGAGAACGAGGCCTTGCTTAAGAAACACCAGAGTGAGCCTCTCTCCCCTAGGGTTTTATCTTTAAGGCCCTATTGTTGCAGCACCTTGAAACCTTTCCCTCTTTTCCTTTGAATCTCATCCCCTTCACCCTTTTTTTTTGACTCCATAACCCTTAGGCACTGATCTTTAGTCTCCAACATTGAAGTGAAAGTGATTGAAATAACTCTCAAAACCTCTTATAAATTGAAACCCTAACTAACTACTAACCCTAAAAAAGTTGATGTCACCCTTGGTTATTTCATCTTGACGCAACAAATTTCATTTATTAAGCAATTGGATGGTGTTTAAAGCATTTATTGAAAGAGATACATTGATTTCTATATCATCTTGATATTTATTGGTGAAGTAACATTATTTCATTGATGTATTAAAAAACAATGACCTTGTCAATATTTATTGTTGCAATTGCTTATACATTGATATTAGATAGTCTATTGAAGTACTAACCCATTGAATCATAGCTTGCATATATATATTGGTTTGCTTTGTCCCGGGCAGGTGTTCTTCTTTGGGCCTACACTTCATTATTGGCTGTTTAGCCAGACTATTTGTTTTGGTGGTAACCTGTGGAGGGGAACTTTAATTTGACCTTTAAAGCTTTGCCTCTTCAAAACTCCAGGTCACCAGGGATGTCTCCCCTTGGCCTAGCCTCCTAAAGAGAAAGAACCTCCCCATCATGGTGACATTGGGTGGGATAGGTTCCTGTTACATCAGTTTGGCCTTCTACTTCATAGCCACTTGACCTAGCTACAAACTGCGCGATAAAATTTTGGCGCCGTTGTCGGGGAACACTGAGTCAATTCTCCTCAAACAACAAATCTTTTTGGTAAGCCTTGCTCAAGAGACTATTTTCTTACAAGCTTACCTGGCGACTCCACTAGGGTGTTTTCCCTATTTCTTTGATAGTTTCAAGAAAACTATCTGGCGACTCCACTGATGACGAAGCCAACCATGAATTCATAATGGGATCCAGGGAACTACAAACCTTTGGACATGAGTAAAATCCCAGGATATCCTAGACGAATTCCCCCCTTTTATAAAAAATGGCTCCCTAGATTCATTGTCATCAATGGAGAAAGTGTCGATTATCTCATGAGAAAATTCTTGGCTTTCCTTGAATACCTCCCTGTCAGTGATGAGGCTGAAGATTTGGTGATGAAAATCTTCTCTGCCTATTTGCATGGAGAGGCTAGAAGATGGTATGATAATATTCCAGTTGCCAGCATCGCATCTATGGACCATTTTGAAGAAATATTCCTTGCAAAGTGGGTTATGAAATTGGAAGATATACAATCATTGCTGAAGGGTCTTGAATGCATAAAACAAACAGAGGGTGAGATTGTCAGAGTTTTCGAGGCTAGGTTCCAAAGGTTGCTTTACCATATTCCTGAAAGCCATCGTCCTAAAGACAAGTACCTCATTTATCTCTATACTAATGGACTTCAGGGGCATTTGAGCTTCCTCCTAAATAAAAAGAATTTGAAAACACTTGCAGAATCTCACAACATGGCCAATCGAATCGAAAAGAATCTCTCCTTGTCCAGAACCAATGACCATACCATGGACACTCTCAGTTTGATAAAACTAGTTTCCCTTGAAACCTTTGCTGAAGATCCACAAGAGAGAAGGGAACAAGTTTTTGACCAGTAGAATGAGGATGTGATTAAGGAGAAAAAACCAAAACAAGATGATGAAGTACCAACCCTTGCTCCTCACTCTAATGAGGTCATCCAAGAACCTGTTTCTCCTTCCAACAAAGCGAAGATGAGGTTAGTTTTTTTCCACTTCAGGGTTCCGATGACACCTTATTCCTTGATTCAGAAAATGAAGGAGAAATGAAATATTTGAACGAAATGGATATTCCTTGCTGTACAATCAAAGAAAAAGAAGCAATCCATGAGGATGAAATAATAACATGTGATGAAAACGCCAAAGTCTTCGAAGCCCCTGCACAAGAAGAAACAATAAGTTGCCCTCCTCCCCTAGTTTTTGATGATTATTTACTTTATGATGAAGGAAATGAGGAGGAGGAGAATGAATTATCAAATGTTTCAAACCATGTATGTTATGACACAGATAGTGACATTGTTGAAAACATTGATGAGTTCATACATGTTGGGAGACGTAGGTGGGATATAGTTGGTTATGACCTAGATCCCATCTATGACATTGAGAGTCATTTCCAGGTGTTTCCCTTGCAATTATCACAGCAGATTACTTTTGAATAGTGGCAACAAGGAGATGAAATTTCTACCCATACTTTTGAAAACAACAAGGATGACCTAGTACTTTGTTCTTCTGATGATTTTCAGTCTTACCTTGAGATTTTTTATGAGTACCCTTCTGAGCACTTGGATTCTTTTCTTGAAGATGATTGCCAACCACCACTGTGCTCGGATTTTGATACAAGTAAGAACATTGTTTGCCTAAAGAAGGATTCTCATGAATTCTCACTCCAACCACCTGTTATTACTTTACCTTGCTTTTCCATTAATGCTGTAGTCGGGAAGTATATATTTTATATAGAGTTTCCTGTTAGACAAACCCTAGAGTCCAAGGGTTGGTTAAATATTACAATCTTAAGTGTATCTTCTCAGTTTTTCAACTATCCCTTAAGAATTTGCCAGTCGTATAAAACATCTTTGTTAATCCCTTCCTAGGCTTCATAGTATGAGAACATCTTAGGTAGCTAGTATGCCAACCTTTTGAGTCAGTGTTTTGAACCTTGGACTTTTCTTGACCCTTTCCTGAAGTGGATTGAGTACTTTCCTCAGAGATGGACTTGGCAGGATTTTATCTCTCCCACCCGCCTCCATGTGTTAGACTTTGAGATTATCGATGATATGATATATATTCTAACTCGTGACATTTTTGTGCTTGATTTATCACTCTTTTGGTTTATGATGAAGCACAAGGGTAGGTATCGTGGGACATTGCTGGATTGGATACACTGATCGTTTGACTACATCGAATATCCAAACAACAGATAGGTAAAGGTAGGTACTTTGCTTTACATTTGCATGTTGATTGTTTTACTTTAGTATATATATATCTATATATGATGGGGTGGCATTACTGACCCATTTTTTTTGCTGATGCCCCTATTGAGTTGAGCAGGTTTGTAAGTTATGCCAGAGATGTTGAGGTTCTCATGCGCTCTATGGTGAGCACATGTCCCCGAGTTGGAGTTAGATGTTATCCCCAATTTCTAGGGATAACTAGGAGATCATGTCTCAAGGCCCACAAGTCCTAGACAAGGAGTAACAAGAGTAGGATTGACCTGAGCATGGCCCTGGAGGGCCCATCATTTTCTTCTTTCATCAAATTCATCTTGTTAGCAGCAACAACATCCATCACCATCGGCTTGGTCTTGTATCGGAGAAGGCTCTGGCTCCATGTATCATGGTATGTGTCACTTTTGATCATTATGACCTTTGGATATATGCATCTGACTCCTTTTATCTCTGATGATTGCTTGGATATTACATTAACCCACTTGACCATGATTGGGGAGATTGACAGGGTGTCCTAGCAAGCCTGTACCCATGGGTTTTGGTTTGCCACTAGGGGGATTTCTGAAGAGCCATCGTCCGCTCCCATATTACTACCACTTTTTCATCTTATCTCCCACTCATTTATCCCATTCCCTTTGTCTGTGAATTGGATTGAATTGTTTGTAGGGTTGTACCTTATCTTGTGGGAAGAAGGGGCTAAAGGCCCAGAAGGTAAAAGCAACTGGTAAAAGATAAAAGTGTAGAAATAAAACCTCGAGATGTCTCGCCCAGGGATCCCTGAGAAGACAATAAAAAGCCTATCAGCAAGAAACAAGGGGGACCTGAAAAATGATAAACAAGACCTAGCCAAGAGGATAGGGGGTCTCATCATGAGCCAACCTATTAGGTTCATGGGTACCTAACAATATGACATTGTCATTATCTGGTTACCACGCCACGGTAGTGACCTTTGGTTGCATCTCCAAGGGAAAGGGGGTCTCATCATGAGCCAACCTTCTCATCTTTGTGAAAGTACTTGTGGGTAACACTGCCATCTCTGGTCACCATGCCAAGGTAGTGTCCTCCGGTTAGACCTTAAATAAAAAGAAAAAGAAGAAGAAAAATCAAATAAAGAAATAATAAAGGCAAGAATGGGCTTGGAAAAATTTGCATCCATGACAGTTACAACTCACCTTCTACAAAGGCACCCACAGATAACATTATGCATCCCTGGCTTTCACTTTACTCATTTTTCTGGACATCCCCTAGCTACATCACCTCATTTACATGGCTTGGATGAAACCTTCTTGGGAACTTCCCTTTTCTTATGGATGCTAGCCAGATAGGATGTCTTGTCCTTTTCTTCGATCTTGTATTGTTGATTTTTGTAATATCTTGGAGCTATTGAACAATATATCAGGGTTTTTATGCATATGTTTGATAATATTAATCATGAAATGTGATTGATGTTGCTATGATCCCTGTGACTAATGAGCCCATGGAGGGCGTAGTTTTTGATGTGCAGGACCATGCCCGATGGACATGTACCACTTGGATAGGTACACATGGGGAGATGATTAGTAGCGCACCAGATGGTTGTTGAGACCCTGTTAGAGGGGCATAGACAGGATAGTGTTTGACCAACGTTTTGCACTTGAGAAGAAGAGGAATTTTCACCAGAGGCACTTTGACAGAGCCCAGACTTGGGGGAATGACCCCTTTACAGTGGAACGTTGGCCTTGGAAGGCTCAGAACATCCCCATCCTTACCATGATGTCATCCAACTTCATGGTCATTCTTGGAGGCAGACTGGGTACCAGTGGCACGTGTGGCATGTTGGAGAAGCCCCTGGGGGCCTAACAGTTTGCTCCTAGATGTCTCATCTGCCCTAAAAGGGGCTAGCGCCTCCCTTGAAGGGGATTTTACCTTTATTACAGCTCAATTAGGGTTTTATTTTGACAATTTAATGTAAAAACAATATTTTGTTCTTGTCGGCCATTTTTTATGACCTAAAATTAATTAAGGTCATTGATACAATATATATTGAGGAGTTTTAGCCTCATTTTGACATAACTCATCGCTCACTCTCCTAGTGAGGTCTGATTTTTTTGCCCTATTAGGGTTATTGGCTGATTTGAGGAAGGTGCACTTGTTTGAGGAGGAGATTTTTGGCAATCTATGGTGTTTTTCTTGAAGGAAGGCTTACAACTAGGGTTTGCATGCTATTTTCTTGATGATTTGTAAGGATTTTTCTGCAAAACTTCTTGATTGAATGGTTGTAGTTTAATGTCTTGCATCTATTTATAAATATCGTTGAATCAAAACCCTAGGGGACAAACACACAAGTAGGTTGTTGTCTCATGTGCTCTGATAGAAAAACCTTTTAGCCATTGAGGAAGAAGAAGAGAGCCTAGCCATTGCTACACTCTTTATTTCTTCTTCCCTTAAGCTAGCCATACCTTTGAACTTCAAGAGGAAGAGGACAACCCAGGCCTAGGTTATCTTCACCTAGGTCCATTTTTCTTTTAGGGTTTGATGAAAGAGCCTTGCCTTTGCAACACTCTCCCTCTTTAAACTCTCTTGTCTTGATTTTACTTGTATTTGAGCTAGCTGTTTGCTGTGAAGGAGGAGAGAGCACAAGGCCTTTCTTAAGAAACATCGAAGTGAGCCTCTCTCCCCTAGGGTTCTGTCTTTAAGGCCCTGCTGTTGCAACACCTTGAAACCTTTCCCTCTTGTCCTTTGAATCTCATCCCCTTCAACTTGTGCATCCTTCACCCTCTTTTTTTGACTCCATAACCCTTAGGCACTGATCTTTAGTCTCCTATGTTGAAGTGAAAGTGATTGAAATAAATGTCAAAACCTCTTATAAATTGAAACCCTAACTAACTACTAACCCTAGAAAAGATGACGTCACCCTGGGTTATTTCATCTTGACGCAGCAAATTTCATTTATTAAGAAATTGGATGGTGTTTAAAGCATTTATTGAATGAGATAAATTGATTTCTATATCATCTTGATATTTATTGGTGAAGTAACATTATTTCATTGTTGTATTAACAAACATTGACCTCGTCAATATTTATTGTTTCAATTGCTTATAAATTGATATCAGATAGTCTATTAAAGTACTAACCCATTGAATCATAGCTTGCATATATATATATTGGTTTGCTTTGTCCTGGGCAGGTGTTCTTCTTTGGGATACACTTCATTATTGGCTGTTTTGTTGGACTATCTGTTTTGGTGGTAACCTGTGAAGGGGAACTTTACTTTGACCTTTAAACCTTTGCCTCTTCAAAACTCCAAGTTACCGAGGACATCTCCCCTGGGCATAACCTCCCTAAAGAGAAAGAACCTCCCCATCGTGGTGACATTGGGTGGGATAGGTTCCTGTTATGCCAGTTTGGCCTTCTACTTCATAGCCACTTGACCTAGCTACAAACTGCGTGATAACAGGTATGATCAATTAAATGAGTATGGTGGGTTGTCATGTACATCTTGGGGGAAATTTTCAAGTTTCATTTATAAGCTAGCATGAGAAGAAATACTTTGCATTTTATTTATGGTTATTTTATGTAAGTCATTTATATTTTAGTATATTTTAACTTTTCCCAAAAATATAGATAAGGGAGGTTGATGACTAATAATGAGGGTGGTTGAGGATACTTGGGGAAGGGGGGTATGGAAACATGATAAATAGGAGAAGGAATTGGTGATGAGGGGGTTTTATAGGTTGGAGCATGTTGAGAGGTTGGACACTTATTGGAATATATACTTCTTGTGAGTATTCTTAGAGCATATGTGCTTTTCTGTTCTTGGAATCACGGACATAGAGGGCCAAGAAACCAAAATGTTTCTTGGAGCTAGAAATCCGGCTAGGATCCTAGTTGGTTGAGAGTATTTCATTGTTTCGCTATGGGAAAGTGGAAAAATAATGCTTGGAAGCATCTTCCTACTACGGGCATAACTACATTGCAAATGGTCATCTTCAACAGACTAGGGATGAGGTATTTTACTTGGTATATTTTGTCAGTATGTGTTTTTTATGTTTATGAAATTTTACATAAAAAGAAAAATATTTGTTTATATCAAATATCTCAACGCATATGTGTATAAATTGTCACTTATTAATTCATATCCTCTCGTGAGAGGTGTTACACTTGATGAGGGTTTTGAAATCCTCCCACCTAGATACTAGCGGATCACCCTTCATCCTCAATGTTTTCGTGTGGCTTTCCCACCAGGTTTAGGCATGGCCCTCTAAATTCAATATAGAAAATGAAATCTTTTTCCCTTCATATATATGGTCAATGCTAAAATAAACTTCTAGTTGTTACAACCAATGATTCAATTTTAATGCATCGATCTCACCTTGGTATGGCTTAATGCTCACTTTTGCTTCCATATTGAATAGAAACTGTGAAGGGTTCACGACACTCAAACTTGGCTGCTCTTTCTCAAATTATTTCCACGAATCCTTTCCCGATTCTTCCCTATCTCCCGATTTTACCTCCGATCTGATCTCTGAGTTAGATCCTCCATAATCTTCGAACGATTCTAGCTTGATTTCTAGAGCCTCCATTAGGAGGTTCATATTGCGACTGATGTCAAGGATTTGTGCCTCCAAACTCTCAAATCTCTCTTCTTCTAGATCTCAAGGGTTATTATGAAAAGACTCGTCCACCATGGCTAGGGTTTTTGTGACTTCTTTTTAAGATGATTCGTGGATCCTGCAACTTCCCAAAAATACCTAAAAGAAAAACCTACTCTGATGCCAATATGATCTGTAAATTTTCATGGATATTTCACTGGAGAAATTCGTCACAACAGAGTCAATAAAATACCAAAAATATTTACTATTAAGGTTATTTTTCCTTTAGATCTCCAAAATATTTAGTTACTGGTTTTCTACTTATGCATGAAATAGATAAAATGCATAAAAATAGAGAACAATAAAATACAATCACACCATCCACAAATAAACATATGATATGACATGGTGTTAGCACTAAGAGTCACCCTTAGATTGCAAGAGGATAATCCCAATACCCATAAAAAATTAAAATGGATTGAAATGGTTTGGGTAGGTGGATCAGTAAGACTGCAGGGAGAGGAAAAGATAATAGAAGTAACTGCAGATCATTTAAGACCATTGAGCTATGGATTCCTAAGTATCATGAATAATGAAGGCATTTAAACTACCTATCAGACAAAAGGATTTATGCAATGATGAGGAGAAGAAAAAGAGAATGTGTCTGAGTGATAAACGATGAAACATGGGTAATATGACAACAAATCCTCCACCGCCTCAGGAATCCATGAATCATAGATGCTACATTCGGACAAGAAGGAAAACATGAAGGGTTTGAGTTATGAACGATGAACATAGGCAAGATGACAAAAAATCCTCCACTACCTCAGGAATCCATGAATCACAGATACTACATTCAAACAAGAAGGAAAACATGAAGGCTCTGAGTGATGAACCATGAAATATGGGAAAGATGACAAAAAATCCTCTACCGCCTTAGGAATCCATAGATCAGAGAGATTACATAAAGAACACGCGACCCACACTAAGAGGGGGGGGGATGAATTAGTGTGTGAACTATTTTAAATATTTATTTTCACAAGTTACCACTTAAAATATATTTGAACAAATTAAGAACAATCACATCATAATTACAATGAACACAAAGACACCAGGTGTTTGTATAAGCTTTTGTATAATAAATATGAACATAGTAATATGAATATATGTGAGAGAGGATTTTCTTTTAGCACCAACTGAAGTAAGGAGCACCGACCCCTTGGAGAGCACCAACTCTCATCTAAGACCCAGCTTGGCACAAGTCCCAACTTGCTGATAGAACCTAGTCTATCCAACTAGAGTTATTCAACTCTAGTAGTAGTGATTCATTATAGAATCAATTTGATCTTATGATCAGAGGAATATCATAAGATACTCATCACCGCATTTCATCTTCTCTCTGTAATTCACATTTTCTTTCCTCTGAGATCTTCACATTCTCTTTTCTCTGATATCTTCCTGGAATTTGCTTCAACTTTTTATCTTCTATTATGGACTGCAGAGACACATTCTTCTCACCACTTTTTCTCGTTTATATACTCTTCAAACGGGTGTGAAATTTAAAACATTGTGTCCCTTTATTTAAATCATTGTACCTTTTCATTTAAAATGATAATTAAACTTTGATTAATATTATTTTTCCTTTTTATTTATTATTCATGTTTTTCATGATTTATTCTTTTTATCATGTCTGTGAATCAGTTCATTATATCGTGAAGGTTTTTCATAAATTGATCACATATGGATCAATTTCATCCTTTAAAATTTGATCTCGAACCTCTGTCATTTTTCACAGAAACCGAATTTCTGCAGAGGCGCTTCCTTCAAACCAATTTCATAAGACCATAGGCACAAAAACCATAGGCTTAACAATTTAAGTGATGTATAACAATTTCCTTTCAGAACTCTTGACCATATGACCATCTGTAGAAACCATATGTTAAGTAAAACAAGTGTGTGAGCACTTTATAAAATCAACGGTCATGATTCGATCTCTGATGGTATGAACGAATGACAGAGTTTCGATGTTTTTCCCACCGGGTCTTCATGACTTACTACATTGCAAAATTACCGATTATTATATCGCCGATACAATCGAATGGCTCACATTTATTTCACGGAGATAGATCAACGATTAGCATTAATCCTTATACTCGTTCTTCATTGCTTAATTCGATGACTATGACTTAATAATTCATCGAGATGGATGGCTGTCATAACTTCAAAACTTTTCCCTTCATTGTTTTCATGATTTCCAACATGTCAAATCTCCAAAGCTATCAATCTATTGATGCGTGTCCCTTTCAATATTTCATTGTTCGGGACTTTGACGATATTTAGAGTGTTTTCTTGCTATGCAAAACTCCTAGAGTGATGTAAGTTTCTTACATCACTTGTTGACGTGTCACAAGCTGAGTAGATGCCATGTGTCACTTCGATTCATGTTTTGTACCTACCAGAAATGATGAATCAACTTGACACTTGTTAGTGTCTGATTTCGCCACATGTCCCTGTTGACGTAGACTGCTGACGTAGTCTGTTGACCAACAAAATTGATCCAATGGTCCTTGTACATCCTCCAGATCTGATGGTCCTTATTCATTTCAGATTTTGGGACTTCAGGTATTTTGATACATCCAACATTTCAAAACTCTCGATACAATTCTCCCAAAGTGACATAGCTTTGCTTACATCACTTGTTGACATGGTCACGAGCCAATTTCCTCGACACTCCAAAATTCCAACAGGGGATTAGCACTTTATTAGCTCCTACCTTAACCTTCATCAATGTGACCACTAGCTGTGACCAGGGGCCAAGGTAGAGGACTGCATCGTGATTTTGCATATCGTGAAATCCTAATATGAGTTTCTTTGCTCAAAACTCGTGAAACTCCAAAATGATTCAGGACAGATCAACGGTCCATGGCCTCAATGATCTGACAACTGACGAGGTTTCAACACTTTGAACTCACAACCTCTTTACCTTACTTATCTTATCCTTCCACATTGAGATGATCTGATGGCTGATGGGAATCAATTTTAATTCGATGGTTGTTGAGGCTCTCAAAGCAGATCAACGATCGTCAAATTTCCTCGATCCAATGGTCTGGATCTAATTGTGATTTCACGTTTTAGTATTTCATAGGTTAGTTCACCTCCCTTCTTCTGACTCTTGATTTCTCGATATCTGATACACTTGATCAATGGTCCATAGCCCTTTGTGATCCAACAGCTGTGATCATGTCGTGACCTCACATATCACGAGTTCATGCAACTCTTCTTTTGACTTTCCTGATCTACAAGTCAACGAAATTCCAATCGCTTGACACGTGTCCTTTGGCTCCAAAGGCTAGGATCATTTCGCGACCTTGGAGTGTTGAGTGACTCATGGGCTTATTCTCCTTGCATCTCCACTAGATCTAACCGTTGTTGGTCCTCCGTGCTCCGATCCGATGGTCACGATCCTTTTACAATCCTCAAGCTCACGGTCACCCATATGACCGTTGTCATTTATATGAGACATTCAACATGGTCAACCTTTTTGATTGAACGATTACTGAGCTTCTCACTCTGATCGGATGGCTGCTGGGGATCTCACCATTTCCTTCGATCCTGATTGATACTTCTGCAATGCGCTTCTTCTTACAAAGCATCGATCCTCATTCGCTAACCCTCCTAAGCTTTTATCATTGGATTGTTGATCCTATCGTGATCAACAATAGATACAAAATACCTCTATACTTTTGAGCTTTGGTCTTTTGATTATTCACTTCTCATGTTCGTTCTTCCTCCCGATCTTGCACTATCAAACTCCGATTAATGTTTGACATCTTCTATTAACTTGTTGACATCAATGACAATATCATATGTGGTTATTCATCATTAACAACAGATCATCACATCGAGTGTTGACATCAATGACACTCTATCCAACATTAAATCCAAACAAGAAGAAAAACAACAACGTTTGTGTGATAAACCATGAAAAATGGGCAAGATGACAAAATATCCTCTACTGCCTCAGGAATCCATAGATCAGAAAGATCACATCCAGACAAGAAAAATAGAACATCATGTAAATTAAGAAGATAGTCTGATAAAAACAACTCAAAGGAATCTTCAATAACATAATATTTACAATCCAAGCCCTCAGGCCTACAAACTGATAAATATAGAGCCCTGCTCCTAAAACTCTCTAGGCTCTCCAGCCTCTAAAAAACACCTCCATTTACAAAATCTAAACTGATCTATTTATAATCAGAATAGTCCACAACTACCAGGAGTATGACCTGGCCATCTCATTCAAATATTTCATTTGTGCATCCTTCTGTCAGACTGTGTGTGTGTTCTCCTATCAGATGCGAGCTCAGATCAATATGGGTCTATATGGAGAAAACTGCGCTATGTGGTACCTTGGGATGACAGTCCAGTATTTTCAGCCATGGCTTCTATGCCTTCTATTTATGGACTGAGATGAGGTTTCAACTACCAGTCCTTTTCCATTAACTAAATCCTCCTCAGGATCAGAGTGCGGCAGGATGACTATGAAGTGGCCACCTGTCGCTATTGGATAAGGCATCATATGCGCACGTGATTTCAGGGCCGTGGGAAGTGGTTTAGGCCCACACCACTTTCGGGCTCGAAATGCACCCTCCCCCTCCATGTAACATCCCCGCAAAACCATGGTTAGGATTTCAGTCCGCTCAAGGCCTTTTATTGCCCGAGCATGTTGCGGCACCGAAATTATTTGAGGTTATTTATCTAGACAGGATCTGAAATCTGGGTGCACCAACTACTTTAGTGCCCCCTCCAAAGCTTTTATCCACCTGCCAACCTTGGAATCATTCTAACTGTGCTTGGATATGGCGCTAATTTTGGCGCTGAACAAGAAAAGTTCCCAGAGGATGATTTGATGTGGAGACTTGACGTCGCTATGATGACGTGTCATGAAAAGAGAGGTGACATGTGTTGACACTAGATGGATTCTAGGTTTCATGACTGATGAGAGAACCACATGTCTGAACTGATGACTGCCACATACTTTGGCACTTCAAAGCTCGATGGCGGTTTTCATGTAGAGTTGGAGCTCCGAAGTGAATGATGACTGTCGATCTGAGGAGTACACGTGACAAGGATCTGTGGACTCCGGGAGAAACTACTTCAGAGGAAAATAGGAGTGGGAAGGCTGAAACTTCTGAAGCCCAAAGTCCCAAAGTAAGTTACCACCGATAGATCTAGAAGGACACGCAGTAACGATCAGTGGACTTCGGGAGAAAACATTCTGGATGAAAGTGAGAGGGGAGAAGTTAAAACTTCTGAAGCCCGAATTCCCGAAGTAAATCGTGACCATTCGTTGGATGAGGAAAGGTGGTGCTTGATATGCAACTCTTAGGCTTGTGCCTAGCCACTAATCCTTGCAGAATTTGACATGCCGAATACATGTGAGCCGTTGATCTGACCTGCTCCTGGGATTTTTGTCGTTGGAAAAATAAACCCGTATGCTCGCCTGTATTTCAACTTGAAATGGACTGATTTTGAATGTTGCGCTTGGATGCTTCCTATGCATACCATGGACTTGAACGAACTACTACCCTTGACAACTATATGTGATAACATTTGGCTCCACAGGGGATGGCATGCTCCCTGTGAGCTACCAAGAATGCACAGTTCCAGTGCCTTTGTTATTGGGTTGTGGAATCGAGCTCAAATACATTTTGCTAAAGACCACATGCTGACATGTACACTATTCTACTTATAAAAAGAAAAAAAAACACACATGCTCCAGAAGGAGCTTATTTATGTACAATCCTAGACTAACTAACTTTTTACAATGCGCTAGGTGAAATCAAACTTCCACCAGAGGCATTCAAATAAATTCCTAATTGAATTTTTTTTTACTCTGTCACTGGTCAACAAGGGACAATGAAACTGTGACAAAAAATTGATTACATTCTTCATATTTCCTCCTAATGATGACAGTAAGATAAGGTTTGGAGGATCCAATACATTGAGGAAATGTAACTCCATGTATTCCCCTATAGGGTCATAAAATAGGGGATAAAACCTATTGGGTTGCTAAAAGAAAACCATCTTTTCTTTACATCTCCTCACATATGGTTGAATGTCTGTGGCAAGCATAAGTGAGTGAAAGGATGATGTAGGCTACTGATCCACTTCTCTTTTTCCTTCTCTGATAACATCTGTTAGCTCATGGAAAAAAATATCCTCATATATATCAATGGATGGTTGTTCCTCTTTAACATACTGCTCATCTTGTTGTTTGAAATGAATGGGTATGTCTTCTGCATTTCTGGTTTTTCCTCGTTCTAGCTCCAACATGTCATCTTCATACTTGTAGATTTCCTTTTGCTCAACAATTTCAGAAGGAAGGGGAAAAATTTGCTCATGACCTTCAACATCACTTTCCTCATAGTTAATCAAATATTTATGAGAACATAGAACAAAAGATGTATCATAAAAATGACTAACTGAGTCACCTACAATGATGCAAGATGTATCCAAATCCTTTCTATCATCAATTTCATCATTAATGTAATTCCCAACATCATCTTTTTGAATAAAAGGATTAGAATAAGACTCATATATAACCAAATCTTCCTCCATTTCCTCAACGGAAAAATCCCTACTACTATAAGAACTAATAAGTGACTGTCGAATATGAGATCCAAATTCTTCACAACAGTTTTCAAAAAGTAAATCAGTTGGAAAAAACCTTTTACAATGCTTACTGAATGCAACATGGAACTATTCTAGGGAGGAGATGCTAGTAGGGGGCAAGGATCGATACCACTCACGAGAATCTCCCTCTAATGAGTACATTAACATCTTCATTAATACATCCTCATGATGTATTCCCCACCGATGCATGATTTCATGAAAGTCAAGCAAAATGCTCAGTAGGGTTGTCATCTCTATGTTCTTTAAATCTGGGTAAAAAATCACCCCACTCATCTATAGTAGGAACAACATTTGGAAAACCAGGAACAATAGAGAAATTAAAAGGAGAAAAACACCAAGCCAAGATGGCTTCCATCTGAAAATATGACTTCTTAAAACTGTGGAGTTTCCACTGGATTCTTTAACCATGGAGTCTCCAGGTGAATGATATGCAGTCTGAATGTGTCTGGTATTTGTTCACCATCAAATATCAGATCTGATCATTTTCATTCTCCCAGGGAAATATATTTTGTTACTTCATTCCCCGGTAACGACACCATTAATGTTAGCACTAAGAGTCACCCTCAGACTGCAAGAGGATAAGCCTAGTACCCATCAAAAATTAAATGGATTAAAATGGTTTGGGTAGGTGGATTAGTAAGACTGCAGGGAGAGGAAAAGATAACATAAGTAACTGTAGATCAGTTGAGACCGTTAGGGTATGGAGTCCTAAGTATCGTGAATAATGAAGGCATTTAAACTTCCTATCAGAAAAAATGATTTATGTGGTGATGAGGAGAAGAAAAAGAGAATGTGTTTGAGTGATAAACAATGAAACATGGGGAAGATGACAACATATCCTCCACCGCCTCAAGAATCCATGAGTCAAAGATGCTACATTCAGACCAAAAGGAAAACATGAATGGTATGACTGATGAACTATGAACATGGGCAAGATGACAACAGATCCTCCACCGCCTCAGGAATCCATGAATCATAGATACTACATTCAGACAAGAAGGAAAACAACAAGGGTCTGAGTGATGAACCATAAAAGATGGGCAAGATGATAGCAAATCATCTACCATCTCAAGAATCCATAGATAAAAGAGATTACATCCAAAAAAGAAGAAAAACAATAATGTCTGTGTGATAAACCATGAAAAATGGGAAAGATGACAATAGATCCTCTACCTCCTCAGGAATCCATAGATCAGAGAGATTACATCTAGACAAGAAAAACATAACAACATGTAAACTAAGAAGACAGACTGATAAAAAAAACTCAAGGGAATCCTCAATAACATAATAATTATAATCCAAGCCCTCAAGCCTACAAACTGATAAACACAAAGCCCTTCTCCTAAAACTCTCTAGGCTCTCCAGCCTCTGAAAAACACCTCCATTTACAAAATCTAAACTAATCGATTTATAATCAAAATAGTCCACAACTCCCAGGGGTATGACCCGACCATCTCATTCAAAGATTTTGTCTACACATCCTTTTGTCAGACGGTGTGTGTGTTCTCCTGTTAGACATGAGCTCAGATCAGTATGGGTATTTCTGAAGAAAACTTCCCTCTGTGGTATCTCGAGCTAACAATCTAGTCTTCTTGTCCATGGATTCTACATCTTCTATTTATGGACTGAGCTAAGGTTTCAACTGTTATCACTATAGCAATTTCTGTGTAAAATCCAGTCTCCAGGACTTAGCGAGGCACTAAAATAATGTGGAATCGTGATAAACTGGAGGAAAGGGCCAACTATAGAGGGAGGAGGCTAATTCTAGTGGCAATGCAGAGTTTATGGGACCCGGTGGGTCACAGATCGTGGGCGCTACAGATCAATGATCATGGATCATTTTTGGCAAAAAAATTGCGTGGAGGATGATTACCAAAATCAGGCCGAAAAGAAAACCATGGTTTTGGCTTGAGACCACGTGGCACCATTGGTTGCATTTTGGGGAAATAACTAGGTTATCCCAAACTGTTTCCCCTCGCCCCTGAAATCGAAAAATATATAAAGGGGTGCTAGTCGTTATTTTATTATTTTCAAATTACTGGAATGTTGGAATATTGGCGTGACTGCCCTATTTGAACTGAAGCTCAAAAGTACACCAAACTCACTCATTTTCTACTCATTCACAAGTATTTTTCATCCCCACCATGGACCTTGTCATTACGTCAACATCAGAGAAAGATCCCACATCAAACGAAGAAGCCCTAATTGTTAGAGATTCAGATGTGTTCGACATTGAAATAGCCATATCGCCCATCTTCGTGTCCAGAGCTAATCTGCCAGATAATGTAGGGAAATAGATACCCTTCCTCGAAGTAGTCCAGGCCTCCATAGTCCCTTACGTTGTCGAGGTCGCATTCCCCTTCCATAAGTTCATAGGTTGGTGTGCAGAGCAGTATTCACAGAAAGAGAAAATCGTCTTAAATAAGAAAGGGTTCGAGGTCCTGTGTAGAGTAGATATTCTGCAAATTCGATACGCCCTCAGCATGCTAGAGTCCCCCTCTACAGTGTATGAACCGTTTGAAGAAGAAAAGCTAATCATGGTTTATAGGAAATGTTCCTCCAAAGTCAAAAACCTACTTTTGCAAACAATTGTCAAACTCGAGCATATTTCTGAAAGTCTGTCCCTACCCTTGAATGTAAATATCATGGCTATTGAAGTCCAATGGGTCTTTTCCATACTAAGTCAGATTTTAGTTCTAGATAATGACAAGTATGTGGTTGAGGTCATGTTAAGTTTTTTGTTGGCATTTTTTCAGTCAGAGTCTAGTCAATCAATTTGCATCAGCTTTGATAAATTCATAGCTGATAATGTCCACAAGCATCTAGTGAATTTTTAGTCACTAAGGCACTCCAAGTATTACACATATTTGCCAAAGATGTTCCTGGAGACAAACAATAAAGAGTTCCCTGAAGCAACATTCATCTCAAATGAATGCAAAAGAATCACGATGCTCATTTTTAACAACAAGGTCATGTCCAGATTTTACAGCATGGTTTTTAACATCAGCCCGCCAAGGGTCCTAGATGACATGAGGAGTTATTTACAACCAAATCCAGAAAATATAGTGGGGGACTGGGTGTTTTTCATGCATTCAACAGTGATATGGGTTTATGGTTGTCATGAACCCCCCTATCTTCTGCCTATTTTTCTGACACCCAGAGTCTTTGCCCTAGATTTCATCAGGCAAATAATCATATCAGAGATAGATCACTTCTTGAAACTACACAAGGCATCCAACCTCAAATTTCCTTTCATCATCGAACCTTTTATTGTCAAGACAAGATCATGTTTACCCCATATCCAGGCCAAGATCAAAGAGTTTGGATTTGCACAACTACAGGGGAGAATATATGACCCACATCAGATCATATCCAAGAGAAGACTGATGAACAAACAGGCTCCCTATGAGCATTAACATGTTGAGGGATTTGAAAAATTGGTGAATCTAGATGGCTGTGCTGATATGGAAGCAATATTGCAACCATATCAAACACAAAAAGTAGAGGAAACCCTGCAACAAATTCATACACAACAAACTCCTCAGAAGCTGATAGTTAAAGTCCCCAAAATAAGTGTTTACAACAAAAGAAGTAGTTCAGAGGCCCTAGGCACCAGTAGTCAACATATTGCCCCTAAAAAGATGATTATCACACAATCCCCACAAATAGTGGATCTATAGGAAGAGGAGCCTAAAGAGAAAGTAAAGATGGATATGGTGGAGAGTGGTACCAACAATGTAGAAATTGGTAAAGGAAGCAAGCTCCAAAGTGAAGGCAACTCAAGAACTTTCAGCAACAAAAATCACATCTTTGATAAGGCAGTTGGAGAAGTCTATCAATCTAAAGAGGATTTGGCAAAGCAATATACTGAGAAAGGAAACTTGGCTATGAATGAAATGAGGGAGTTAATCCCTGAGGTAGAAAAAATATCTCATCATAAGTCTTCTCTGTTCACAGTGAGAGATGTAGAGAAGAAGACATTCAATATAGTATTTGGAGATGAGGATAAATTATCTGAGATCAAGCTAAAATATGAGAACATCAATGCTCCTGACAAAGTGAAATTCCATAGGAATACCAGTGACATGTTGTATTCAGATTACTTGGGTCTGAGCCTGAATAATTCAAAGTTGTCAACTTATGCACTTAGGTTGGAAGGGAAGTTGAGACAAGAGAAAGTATCCAACAGAGCTTGGTAGACTCAAGTCAAGAGGCTAGAATATGAAGGCCCTCAGAGAGTGAAATCCTCCATAGAAGAAAAAGACAAGTTGATTCAAATCTTGAAGAATAAACTAAAAATGTTTGCCACAAAGAATCCACAAACAACATAACTGGTTTCTCTAGAATAAGAGAAGGAGGCATTTAGACAAGAGGCATTGAATTATAAGGCCAAGGTATTATAGTTGGAGCAAGAAAAAATAAATTGGTCACAAGGATAGATAGAAGTACCAAACATGGTTGTAGTTGTACCTTCTACTATAGAAGCTGGGCCAAGCACTGAAGGACTTGTCCAGGATATGTCTCATGTGTTGAGGAAAAGATATGAAATGATCTTACTCAAGCATTTTCAGATTCTTCTTGGCTAAAGAGAAATAGACGGGAATATCAACCTATTTTTGTAGCCATCAAAATTAATATCCTAACTCACAAGTATTGATTACAAGTGCTTAGGCTAGTCTTTTTATAAATAAAAGCTTGCTGGAAAATTCATTATTTATATGGTTTTCTGAGTATAACAGTTGCTAAAATAAATGTAGAGACAGAAGTAAAGAGACCAAGACAATAATCAAGACAGATGAGACATAAAGCAATCCTTTATTTCATTCCAATTCATCAAAGAGTCATTCTCTTTACAAAATTTCGTGAATAATTTTTGGACCAAAGTCAGACTTAGATGTCCCCGACGAAACATACAAAAGGACCTCTGACAGAAAATCAAAAACTGAACTCTAAAAGCTGGATCAACTTGCCATAGATTGCTTCCCACTCAACTCTACACAATAGCCTTTGCCAGTCATGAAAACTAATTCACAAATAGACAAGTCTACACAGACTATCAAAGATAGATCAACACCTCTAAAAAACAAGTGTCTTAATGATGTAATTCAACCCTGAATCTTGTTGTCTACAATAAGACCTTGCTATCATAAAAAAAAATTAAGCTTGTGATAAATTAAGGAATGAATGAAAACTGAACTATCTCAACATAAACTCAAAGAGAAAACCTTAGTATGCCTCTCCTTCTATCCTCCTCTTGTTCCTCCCTTTCCTTTTGCCTTTAAGAAAATTAGAATTGGTTGAAGTAGTTGAATTACCTCATTAGTTAAGTTAACTAAAACTCAACTAACTTTTTAGTTAGGGGGAAAAGTAATAAATCATAATAAGGGTTTTAAATAAATAATAACTAGTAGGTGGGACCCCTTGTGACTCCCCTTTAGCTCTTAACAATCATAACATAACTAGTTAATTAAGCAAAAAACATCATTCCTTGTGGCTCCCATCATCACATTCATGTTTGACAATTTATCTCATTGATATTTGAAATTATTTTCAAAAATACATTACTCATATATCCAAAAGAACGTGATGTCTAAAACTTCTAAAGTCAACTGTCATCAACAATAAATAAAATAATAACTTAAAATCCATATTTTCCACTCTGAGATGCAATCTATCCCTTGTTTTTGTTGTCACCCTTTGATCTTTCTGAATTTGCCTTTGGCTTTGCTGAGCCTTTAGGCCTAATCTCGCTGATCACATTAGAACAATCGTCACTCAAATGCATCTGGGAGGACATGGATTTATCAGAGCCATCGGAGGGTGAGGAAGGGGGAACAATGGATTTTCCTTTGTCAGGGGCATGGTGGGCCTCGATTTTCAACCTTTTTCTAGCATGGGAGGACTGAACTGGTGAGTGTACAGGGGCAGCTCAAAAAATCTTATTGTTAGACGGGGGAGAAGGTAAAGACAAATTGGGCCAGCCACAATGTTGGGAGACTGTAGGGTGGAAAATCTCTTGCTATCCGTTGTTTTCAGTAATCTTAGGTTGCAATGATACATGAGGGGGCACGAGAATACAAGGGGATTGTGGAACTTGGAAGGGAGGTATTTCAAGCGTCAGTTGGACCACTCCTTGCCCAATCAAATTGAAAAACTCAGCCTGAAATAGCTAGCCTAACTCCTGTGAGTCAACATCAAAGTGTATGGAGAATCTTGGCCTTCTTGGGCCTCTGTTCCAATTACCTCTGTTTCAGGATAAATCCGTGAGTGCGGACACAAACCGATCTCCCTAGATCCACCTGGATCTAGAACAAAACGGGACAGAATAATACACTTTCCCTAGACCTTGTTAGGATATTTAGACACTTAGGAGTTAGTTAAGATCTACTTGGTCTAATATGTCGTTAGGTAAAAGTGTGTTTCTTTAGTATGCATTAGTATGCATTTGTAGTTAGGAAATCTGACGGTCACGATATGTTCCCGACATA